>VDFB02293550.1:0-28859 GCA_007258455.2 Sequoia sempervirens
AAATGTGAAATGGCATTTCAACAAATCAAGCAGTACCTGATGAATCCACCAGTTCTTGTACCACCAAATCCAGACAAACCATTGATTCTGTATATTGCTACAACTGAGACAGCTTTGGGAGCATTATTAGCACAAGAAGACCATGAAGGGAAATAACGTGCAATTTATTACATTAGCAGGACGCTGACAAGCCATGAGCTTAGTTACACTTTCATTGAGAAGGCTTGTTTGGCAGTCGTCTTCACTTCACAGAAATTCTGACATTACATGCTAACTCATACAATTAAGCTTGTTTCCAAAATTGATCCACTCAAGTATCTACTAAGTAAAGCATCACTAACAGGAAGGTTAGCAAAATGGATCATGATTTTGAGTGAGTTCGACATCCACTATGTTGATTGCAAAGCAATCAAAGGACAAGTTATTGCGGTTCAACTAGCAGACACTCCTCTCCAAACAGAGCACCCTTTACACATTGAATTTCCAGATGCTGATGTCTTCACAGCAGACTCTAAGTAGCCATGGTCCTTATACTTTGATGGTTCTTTTACTCAACATGGCTCGGGGGCAAGCATTCTCTTCGTCACCCCTCAAGGACATACCATTCCTAGGTCCTGTAGGCTAATGTTTCCATGCACCAATAACATAGCCGAATATGAAGAACTGATCACTGGATTGAAAATAGCATTGGAATGGAGGATTACCGAGCTACAAGTTTATGGTGACTCACAACTAGTCATTAATCAAATCAATGATGACTATCAGACTAAAGATGACAAGTTGTTGCCATACAAGAAGATGATTGATGACTTCAAAAAGTATTTTGTGGACATTCAGTTCACACAAATTTGAGGATTGACAACAAAGCGGCCGACGCTATGGCTACGATCGCCTCATTGATACAACTCCCAGACAAATAGACTCGCTATGAATTTCTGGTGGAACAATTATTTACACCTGCCTATGACACACCTGAAAGCCAAATTATCTGCCACCTGGTAGGATCCGATTCACCCTGGTATGGCACGATTTATGCATACCTAAAAGACGATATATTACCACCTGACTTGTCCCACAACCAAAAACGTAACTTTATCCGACAATCCTCTCGATATACCCTTATTGTTGATACCCTTTATCGCCGTGGTCTTGATGGTACTTTACTTCGATGTCTTGAACGTGACGAATCCGACAAAGCTTTACAAGAAGTTCATGGGGGCATTTGTGGTACTCATTCGAGTGGACTAACCTTATCCAAAAAATTGATTAGAATGGGTTACTACTGGCCTACAATGGAAAGGGAATCATTTACCTTTGTTAAAACATGCTCAAAATGTCAGATTCATGGGAATCTTATTCATGCTCCTGCACAAGAACTTCATTCGTTTACACCCACCTGGCCATTCTCTCAATGGGGGTTAGATCTAGTGGGCAAAATTCATCCTTCTTCTTCAAATGGGCATAAGTTCATCATCACAGCAACAGAATATTTCACTAAGTGGATTGAGGCAGTACCTCTCTCTAAAGTCACTGGAAAACAGATCTCATCCTTCATACTCAACTACATTATTTGTCGATATGGTATTCCTAATGCCATTATTACAGATAATGGTCGACCTTTCAAAAATCAGGATGTTGATGAACTTTGTGAAAGATTCCATATTCAACACAGATATTCCACGCCTTACTATCCTCAAGGGAATGGCCAAGCAGAGGCCTCAAACAAAACCATACTAAAGATTTTGAAGAAGACTGTCAATGACTCAGGGAAGGATTGGCATGTTCAACTCAATCCTGCCTTGTGGGCTTACAGAACTAGTGTCTGAACGCCAACAGGAGCAACACCTTTTGCCCTCGTCTATGGAGCAGAAGCCATACTGCCTTTAGAGGTAGAAATACCTTCATTAAGAGTATCACTGAAAGGTCTCATAACAGATGAGGAATACAGAGTTTCCCGACTCCAAGAGTTAGAACTTTTAGATGAAAAGAGACAGAGAGCAGCAGACCATTTAAAAGCATACCAACAGATGATGTCTCGCAGCTATAATCACAAAGTCAAGCCACGTACCTTTCAGGTGGGTGATCTAGTTCTGAAAGAGAACCCGCGTAATCAACAAGACAGAGAAAAGAAAGGAAAGTTTGAACCAAATTGGTTAGGCCCTTATGTGGTTATTGCAGTCTATGGTTCAGGAGCATACAAGTTATCAACGCCAGAAGGAGACCTATTGGATGAACCCATCAACAGTATACATCTTAAGAAGTATTATGTTTAAGTCAGAAAAAGTCCTGAAGAAATACAAAAACAGCAGAAAAAGTCCTGAAGAAATATAAAAACAACAGAAAAAGTCCTAAAGAAATACAAAAACAGCAGAAAAAGTCCTGAAGAAATACAAAAATAGCAGAAAAAGTCCTGACGAAATACAAAAACAGCAGAAAATGTCCTAAAGAAATCCAAAAATAGTAGAAAATGTTATGAAGAAATCCAAAAAAATCAGAAAAAGTTCTGAAGAAATCCACAAAAAAAATCAAAAGAGAATGTCATATGGTGAAAACCTGGCAAACAGGCAGTCTATTGACAGAAAAATACAAAAAAAAAATCAAAAAGAAATCAGAAAAATGCAATAAAAACGGATAGTGAAAATCTAGCAAACAGACGCTATCTGTACCTCTCCATTTATTAGTTCTGTTTTGCACGTTGTCTTTTCAAAGTTTCCCTTTTGCCGCATCTTTTTCATCTTAGGGTCATTAATTGCATCATCCTGCCGCCACTTGCCTAGAGTATTAAAACATCTTACCATGGCTTGATCGTTTGTACATATTCCTTTCCGCAAGTTGTGTCAATCAACAAGGCAAAATTCAGTTGGGGGCACTTAACTTTCAGAACGTACCAAAATAGCTAGACCATGACATATGATCTAATCATACAAACTCATCTGTCAACATTATCCGATCATGACACACTTTTCAGCAAGATATCATATCATTTGTCTATTGGATGATCCAAATATCTGAATAATGTATGCATTAACAGTATTACATGTTTGACTAAAAGTTGTTTGATTTTTGCTATCATTACTCTGGAGCACACTCAATGATGTACTGAACTAGAGTGGCGAGGAATGAGAATGATTTTTTCTTTGTCTGTTGTCTGAAGGTTAACAATCATTCTGATGCAAATATGTCACAGGACATGACAATCAAATCAATATCATCGATGACAGTTCCACATTTGCATCAGAAGGGTGGGTAATCTTTGTTTGTTTGTGCAAGAAATGCTTAGGTCATCTCGGTTCAATTATACCTCGATGCTTGTGTTCACTTGCTATATCAAAATTCATGAAAGTTGTACTCTGGTCATCATTGGCGCTGATTTCCCCTCTAATGCTTGTACATACTTCCAACATTTCAAAATGTTCTATGATGATTCAAGAAGGCTTATAACAGGCTCAACAAACTGGTTAGTTTCATATAGAAGCATGTTCATTAGCTCATTGTATATATCTGCATATTGGATTCATATCCGTATTTTGAAGGGCTGAATGAAGGTATTAAACAGTTGTCATTAATTTTTGACCTTTTCGTGGAGGACATTTGGACATTTAATTCATTGCATTCATTCATTTATCATTTTACCATTTCATATCATTTAACATTTCATCATTCCTTTATCATTTCATATCATTACCATTACTATTTCATTACCATTACCATTTGTCATTTCTACTATTTCATATCATATCATTTCATTACCATTACCATTTATCATTCCATCATTCATTATTCATTTTACCATTGCATATCATATCATTTCATTAACATTTCATTACCATACCATTTATCATTCCATCATCTCATTATTCATTTTTACCATTGCATATCATATCATTTCTTAAACATTTCATTACCATTTATCATTTCATCATTCATTTATCAGTTTACCATTTCATTTCATTATCATTTTCATTTTTTTACCATTTATCATGCATCATTTTATCTTTCATTCATCATTTAACCATTTCACTACCTTTCACATCTACCATTTTGTATCATATTACCATTTTCATTACATACACATTACACAAAATATATCATTTATCTTTTCATCATTATTCATATCCATCATGTCACAATGCATTTTCATACATGGAATATTCAAAACAAAAATAAAAGTAACATCTCACATATATACATACATCACCACATACCATCCTGCATCATAATGATTGGTCCGCAAAAATAATAAAACCATATCAAAATCCATCTCATAACATACATGCATAAATGTCATATCCATATCATATCATAAATGCATGAACATAAACATCATCAGAAACATCGCCGCTGCATATCATCGCTCATCAACATAATACAAATGTCCAAATGTCCAATGAAACTAATAAAAGGTCAGAACATAAATACATCATACATGATCGAAACTCAGTATACATAATGAATCAAGCCCCAAAATGGCTAACTGGTAGATGCCCCTGAAGGAGCTGGTTTGGAAGGAGGTGGCCTGCCACTCAGACCTGCATCAGGATCCCGTCGAGGTCTTGTCACCTCTCTACCATGTGTAGATGTCCGAGATCGGGTCCTCGTCCTACTGTGTGATCTGGGATAAGGCTCTCACCGCTCGGGAGGGCATAGCTCCTCGTACCACACTCTATAATACTCTACCTCTCTGGCTGCCTTGAATCCCTCTACAATGGCCACCCACAAAGAAGTACTCTCTACGGTAACTACCAGCCTCTGTGCTACACCCTCAGCCTCCTGTGCCCGCCGTCTAAAGGCATCCCTCTCTGCTACCAACTGTGCCACCTGAGGATCCGGGGCAGGCATCTGAACCTGTACCTGTACCTGTGCCTGTGCAAAGTTGTGCCTGTAACTGCACTATCATGCTCTACGCCTACACTAACTGACTCTGAAGCTGTGCCTGCTACCCCTGAAAGGTCTGCACCTGACCCTGCAAAGCATCTATCTGTGCCTGCTGAGACGAGGATGTCACCCTAATCACTGTCTACGGCCTGGCACCGGATCTGGACTGCCGAGGAACCTATACTCTGCCGAGGCTGCAAGTCTCTGCTGCCTCTGCTCATCCCCATCATCTCCATCATCTCCGTCATCTGAGCTATCCTCCTCCTCCCCATCTCCACTCTCGTCACTCTCCTCTCCCTCCTCCTACTCCACTCCACCCATAGCCTGCTACCCTCCACCCATAGCCTGCTCTCCACCTGCCACACCTCCCTGTCTCCCTGCTCCTAGCTATGGGACTGCTCTGATGCCCCGTGCCTCATCTGGCACTGTGAACCGTGGAAAAGGATGAGAATGAAAGTACTGGGCATAGTCATCTGTGATCCCTGCATCTAATACATCTAGCCTGTCCGCCCATACCTCGAGCTGTAATGCGGTATACTCTGTATATGCTGCCTGGTACGGAATGCATGGCCCCCATCCTACATCCCCCTTATGCCGCCCATAATGAGCAACGCCCTGGGGCATCCCCTGCGTGAAACCAAACTGTCGCAGAACCCGTAGTGCCAGAAACCTCTCAATAATAAAGGGCGTCTGCCCTATCAGGTATCGTGGTCTGCATACAAACAACATATCTAAATGATCTGTCGCCCATGCCTCGCAATCTGTGTAGGGCCTCCATATCACTGAATCCACATCATCCAACACTCGCCGCCAGTACTCTACCTTGCCCAGCCTCTGCTGGACAACTGCGCCAGAATACGCATACACGTATGACCTCCCTGCTGGTCTCGCCTGGGTACAAAGTGGTCTCGTGACAGCAATGTGCTCCCATGCCCAGATCTGCAACAATGTAACCCCACTCGCCAGGCTGGTGGATCCTCTGTACACAATCCAATGTAAATCATGATACATGTCCGCTAGGACGCAGCTCCCCCAGGCAAATCTCCGCGGCTGAGTGATCATCCACTCTAGCATCCTCCCCCACCCCACAGCAAATCCCTTGGACCGATGGTCCGGTCCAAGGAAACCTCCAACAAATGCTGCTAATACCGCTACCAGAGCTGGATACCTGCTGAAGTCCTCCCAATCTATCTAGTACCCATAGATACCGGGATCGCCACATATCTGCTGTAATGCCTCTGTCCCTCCGATCTCCTTGTGGTCATAAACCACAAGGGCTCCAACCACCGGAATCCCCAGAATCTGATACACGTCCTCCGGTGTCACACTCATCTCACCTGTCGGCAGGTGGAAGGTGTTATGCTCGGAATGCCATCTCTCGGCCAAGGCCGTCAACAGCCCCCTGTTGGCCTTAATGCCTCGCGGCATGGTCAACAGTGGCCCCAATCCACAATCTACAATCACCTGTAGCTCGGCCGGTGTCAGCTCTCCTACCTGCTCCCAACATAATAGGAACCGCTCTCTGATCTGGAGGCTTTTGAAAGCCTCCTATTTTGTTCAAACATCATAACCAATCCATCAAATTCAGATAACATATCAATAATCTATATCAAGTGCTACATCAATCTATCAGCATGTCAACTCAATCTACTCTATCATCCTTTACTATTTGTTTTTCTTTTCAGGAAAGCAAATTTATCAACACATATCATTTTCTGTTTGTATTTCAATCATGAATGCAAATTTAAATCTTTATTTTACTATTTGTTTTCTATCGCAGAAAGCAAATTTATCACAACGTTTACTCTTTGTTTTTCAATCGCGAGAAGCAAAGTTATCAAATTCAAATCATTCAATCAATCATTCATTTTACTCTTTGTTGTTCGTCACAAAGTTATCAGCTATCTACTCTTTCTTTTCTATTTTGAAAGCAACGTTATCAGTCCTCTATCAAATTTTTTATCCTATCAACATGATGATTCTACAATTTATCTATCTATTGACTAACGAAGTAATTTTTTATCATCATTTTTCATCAAACAGGCATTCTGGGGAAATTTTTCCTAAATGCGCAACTCTGTTGCCCATATGCACTCAAAACCCATATGCGCCAAAGTTTTTCTCAAAAGCGCAACACTGTTTCCTAAATGCGCTAAAACTCCGTATGCGCAACTCTATACCTCAGATGTGCTATTCTACCTATCAAATGCGCAACGCTAACATTTTTTGGACCAAACCCTAAATGCGCAGTTCTGTGCCCTAGATGCGCTAAATCTCTGACCTAGCCTATTTTGACATATATGCGCAACTTTATCTGTCGGATGCGCTAAATGATCATTTTGTGACCTGTGCCTAAATGCGCTATGGAAGACCCTAGATGCGCTAAACTATTTGTCGAATGCGCTAAAACTATACCTAGATGCGCTAAAACGTTCCAAATATATTGCAGACTGACTTTAAATCAATTCAAATTTGATCAAAAATACAAAATTTGACAACTTAGAGGTTTCAAATCACTCACTGGTGGTCCATACGCTACTGGTCTCTGATACCGTCGCGCTCGCTTGAACCTATGTCTGTGCACGGGGATCACCATTTCGCCAAGTCACTCTTAGACCTCAAAATTCACTGTAGCAGCAGGGTGAAAATGACACTTCATTTTACCCTTTTACCTTATAAAGGTCTTTTCAGGATGGGCAGTAATGGCATTTCCCATTTTTCATCCTCTTTTTCATTGGGGCATCGACCACATCATCTATCGGGAGCTAAATCACTGTTCCCCATTCCCTATCAACTTCTTCTTTCGTGATTTATCTCCCAAGGGGGCATCATCAATATCAAAAATCAGAAACATATCAGGGGCAAATTTTTATTTTCTTTGAAGCAATGCATTTCACACATCACTTCAAATAGGGGCAAAATGTATACGCATAAAAATGGTAATGTCTATAATCCTAGCAATTAATTAAATATTTATTATTTAATTAATTTTTCTAAAGTCCTCTACATATGATTAAATTTAATTAATTTAATTATATTGTTCATTCATCTTATTCTTCTTCCTTAATTAAATAAATTTATTTTATTTAATTATTTTCATATGTCCACTTATTTATTTAAATAAATACATTCTATTTATTTAAATTAATTATCATTGTTTGAATTTAAATTAAATCTTTTGATTTAATTAAGTTTAAATATTTCCCCTTTCTTCTATTTTAATTCTTCTTCTAATTAATTACATGTTTCATTTAATTAATTTAATAAAAGTGATTTAATTAAATAAATCTTATTTAATTAAAAATATCTTATGCTTTCTTTCTAAATCCAAAATTAGGTATTTTAACCTAATTGTGCAATCTTCTCATAACATAATTAAATATTTTTATTTAATTATGAGATATTCTGCTTTTTTCAATAAAACTGATTAAAGCTCTTTTCCCACCATGAGCTTTCTTCTGCTTTTAAAAGCTTAATTAAATATTTTATTTAACTAAGAAAAGCTGAATGTCCTCCATAAATAAATAATTGATTTTTTAAATTAATTATTTATTAGCTTTAAAAGAAAGATGATTTCTTATCTTCTCTTCTTTTTCCTCTTTCATAATAAAATAGAAAAATCTGTTTCTAGGGTTCTTCTATCTTCTCCTTCAGTTTCATCTTTCTTCAACCATTCGATCTGCCAGGAATTATCACAACCATTGATCATATCAGCCAATCAAAATCATTTGAAAAATCTATAAATACCTGTGTGAATCCAAGCATTGGTAATAGGTAATTAAGTAGAGTTTATGCATTTAATTCATTTAGTATTCATTTATCATAGCATCATGTTTATTTCAAGTTTCTTAGCTAAAATCAACATCATAGCTTAATCATGCATTCATATCATAGCAAAATCTCATTCTTTAGGAAGACAGTTTGTTGAGCCTAGCCCATAATCTGAGAACACAAGGTTGGAATCTACAAAAACACTAAGGATAGAGGACGATAGGACGGAAACAGAAATAGGATACTGAGTTTGCACTTCTCTACTCCTTTTACATTTCTATTTTTGTTATAATGTTCTATTGGTGTGTTTGAACTTGTTCTAATTCATTTACGCACTTAATTTTCACACACACAATAACAGTAGCCATTAAAGGATTGATTCTCTCTTGCTCCATTAAACTAATTCATCATCAAGGTTTTGCATTCACTTTCTCTATGTCTAATTCTTTTGCAAGAAAAAAATTGACCAATGAAGCGACCAAGAAATTGATTCACCCAACTCCTACATTCAGTTTCCTAGTGACCAAATTTGCTGCATGAAAAAAAAGTGCCATTAAAATATGCATACCTTTTTTTATCACAGTTCCATCACGACTAAATTTAACATCATTCCATCTCCACTAGAGTCCATTGGATCCTTTGAAGCATTCCACGTGGCACTCACCCACTTTCCTAATGAAAAACATGAGACACAAGTGGGCCCTTCACGGGATGGTGGGCAGTAGTAAGGATTGACCCATGTCACCTGCCATCGACCATCGATCTCTATTTCAAGAAATGCACATCTTCCCCACAACCTATTGGGTCCCTCCATGGAGTGAATGTTGTCATCTTTCTCGCTAGCTCGTGTGATTATTTTAATGAAGAAAGAAAATGAATGGGTGCACAGGGAATGAACAAGATGTGGACACATCATTCAATGACCATAGTTGATTTCCTTTTGATATCATTAACTGGTCACAAAGAGACATCGGTCCCACCATATAAAGGTTACACGTGTATAATGTCCACTAGCTCCTGCGATCACTTCACCTTAATGCACAAGACTGACGAGTGCACAGGGAATGGTCCTGATGAATACACATGTTGCGGTACCTACCATTGATCTTTCTCAAAGCCACAATTGCTGACCTCTTGGAAATATTGGTCCCATAGCCTAACATGACAAATGAAAACCACTCGCTAGCCTGTGTAAATATTTTAGTGAATAAAAAAATGAAACAGGCGCGTTGGGAATGGTCGAGATTTGTCTACGATGATCAAATTGTCATCTCAAATCTAAAATCTGCACATGCCGCAAATGTTAATTTTAAAAGGGGCCACTACTAGATTGATGGGAACTTGACCCATATAAATGAAGAATTTAAGACTTAAGGCATTAAAAATAAAAATCAAGCACACCCATAGGAAAAATTAAGCGATGAAAAAGCATTAGGTGATCGATAAACCTAAAATCAAGGGCCCGTGAAACAATGATTTTAATGGAATAAGTGGTGAATTAGACAACCAGAGACCAGTAGCATCAGGTCAATGCAAAAATTGAATTCCCAAGGGTTTTTAGACTCATAGGTCAATTTTGTGGAGTTTTGGCAGCACAAACCCTAAAACAATGGGGTATGGGCAGGATAATGATGGGCCAAAAAGTGGCAATATGATGGGTATGTGGCTGATGACTTGTTTTTTTACCCAAAATTGATGAAATGAAAAGGGTTTTTAAAGGAGATTCTCAAATTTCCACCAATATAAATTATTCATTACTTTGAATTTAATAAGTAATTATTATTCATTTTCTATTCAAATTACAACTAATGTCTTGATTCATAGACTAAGTAAAAAACATCTATAGCTTTCAAACGGTATAACATTTTGTGAACCCAAAACATGCATCACATTCTATGCTTGCATACTATAGGATTAAAAAAAGAAAAATTTAATTTCATGAAGTTTTGACCAAGTTAAGGTGGTCAGACATCTGAGTTTTTTATATTTTTTAAAAGTTGTAATAAAAAAATCATAATTAATTGTTTACTTGGAAAAGAATTACAAAAAAATATGCATCACATCGGGACATGAGTCCTCTACTTATATCTAAAATCTTATAAGAAAATATTATCATTTTATTGTGGTTAGAGTGGTCAGACAGACACCTACTTCTTATTTTTCCCCTGAAATTTAAGTACTACTGCATTGAAATTTCAAATTTTCACCAAATAGATTTTTGTTTCTTAAGCAAACCTAGTAGTTTAGAAATTGCATTAAATTTTCTATAGATTCTATTCTTACATATTTTTGAATTAATATAGATAACTTATTCAAATTTTTACGTCAAGTTGCCTAACTTTGATTTTTCTTATTTTTTTGCCACTTAAGGGTCTATTTTTTCCATGATGATTCTTCACATACCCAGTGATGAGGAACACAACCTTAAGGAAAAAACAAAGGTCTAATCCAAGTATTGCAGAATTTAAAATGCAACCAAGAGAATTTTTTGAGGGGTTCCATCAGAGGGAATGGTAGTCATTTTACATACTTCTAACGTGAAATTTGTAATATCTAAGTTGGATTGAAGAAGTATGCTTATATATGAAATCAACCTTTTAAAAAGTTTTAAAGCATGAATTTGTTTGAGCTATGTGTTTTAAAATCATTATTAAATCAAGGAATGAGGCAGTATTCAATCAACTATGAAGTTGATATTTAAGGATTGAATAGGGATAGAAGAAAAAATGTGTCATTTCCTTGTTCTTCCTTGTATAATATCAAATAGAAATATGCAGGGTGTGAAACCTTTATCAAGTCCTCAAAGGAATTTCTCCATTTAGAGGTATAAGCCATTGGATTTTAGGGTTATTCAAGGTTTCCCTAACAAGATTATTGATGATATTAGGAAACATTCACCTAAATTTACAGGGAAAAATTATGAGTTAGCTTCTAAACAACTGAATGCCTTCATAGATTTGATGGGTGATTTTGAGATAGATCATGAGGATGTTGTCATGAAGCCTTTTGCTGAATATTTAAAAGAAAATGCTAGAGACTAGTTCTCATATTTTCCAGTATGTTCTATATCTTCATGGAATGAATTCAGGTTTAATTTGTGGAACAATTTTGTGAAAGGATTAGTCCAAATGTGATAAGAAAAATATTTATGGAAATCCATAAGGATGGCGAACAATTGGTTCCTACTTTAAACCTCAGATTTGTAAAAGCTGTAAAAAATATTCCTAAACACTTGAGACCCAATGATGTTGAATTTTTAATTATGTATCTAGGTGTATTTGATAATCAAATGTGTTATTTGATAAGAGATAAGGAGCCCAAAAAATTACAACATACATATCAAATTGCTATGGATATTGAAAATAAAAGGAAATACTCAATGATGGGGGGATATATAGATGCAAGTGTTTGTTTTCCTAGTGCAGATCATATAAATGGAATAGATAAGGATGAAAGGGATGATCAACGTAATGATTTTTTTTATGGCTTATCTTGTTCACCTTCACATCATATTAATCATGATTAGATTCAAGATGGACTTCAACAATTTTTAAATAGTGATGATCAAATGTTGTTAATTCAAAAGACTGTACAACATGAAGAGACATGAGGGGGAATTTCCATATGAGTTGTTAGCAAGGTTCTTGGATTCCTTGCTAGAAATTCCTAAAAGGTTACAACCTGAAGATTCAATATGCATTGACATATTCGGTGACATATATGAGCTAGGGCTTAGTGCCTTGCCCAAGGAATTGAAGCCTCAGGATTTTGATCAGATAATTGGTTGGATTGAAATTGATGAGGAGGGTAAATGTGACTATACACAAACAATGAGGTCTCAAAATGACAGGTATTTTCATCCTATTGTCAAAAATCAAGAGTTTATCCATGCAATGGATAAAGATGTTTCAAAAGATGAAAATTTGTCTAGTAGTGTCGATGATGATATTTTCATAGCAAGAACTATTGATATACCTTTGAAGGTTGATAACGAAGATAATTCAAATTCAAATTTTGATTACTCTCATGAGGAGTATAATTATTTTTGTGAGGATGACCTTAAGACATCCTTCTTGCTTGAAGAATATAGCTGTATCAATACTTGTGAGGTTTTTCCCTCACTAGTAGATGAACATATTGCATGTGATGGATTCTTGAAATGCAATTCAACTGTATCCGAATTGGAATGCCATGACAATATGATTGGTGATGAATTTGAAGATAAGAATGTTTGTGTCCATCATTTTGAGCTTGAGGTTAGTGTTAAAATAATGGGATTAGTGATGCTAGTCAGTAGGGTCCTATTTTTGTATGCCTCTATGAAATAAAAATAGAATGTACAAGTTTCATAGAAAAGATGAACATGATAATTTTTAACAAAGAATTCATTGAAGAAACTTGCTCAACTAAAAATAAGAAATGTTCAAGTTGTGATTCCTACACATGTTATCTAATAGACCTATCCATTGATGGTGCGCTTGAATACCTTATTGTTGATCATATCAATCCATAGTTACTTGATCCATCCTTTGAAACTTTTTGTTTCAAGTTGAGAAATGATTGGAATGAAGGATTGGAATATGATAATTAACCTAGAATAGAAATATGTTTTGATGCCTGGGATGGTGATAATGCATTTTGTAGAAATAACCCTGATTTGAATGAAAGAAATAATCATATAGAGTCTGATGAATCAATTTCCTAAGAAAGTGGAGCGTATGGCAGCATAATTGGTTTATACTGCTCTAACAAATGTGAGCACCAATTTGAACAAAATCCTGTGTATGAAAATTTATTGTTCATCACACAAAGCGAATGTGTGCCCCTGAGTGTAAACCTTGAAAGAAGTATGTATGAGGGTTTCCAGTTTAATGAGAAAAATGAATTTGATATCAACTTATACGATGATGGTGATCAAGTGGATTATGAGTATTTCACTTTCCCTATCTAGTTGGATGGGTATTTGGTGGAATATAATGGTAAGATGAGTCAGATAGGATGCTACTCTAATCATATATTTCAGTTAATACTTGACTAAAGTTCACAATTAGACATGAATGAAAGTAATAATAATAAGTTTAGACACATGTCCATAATGGTTGATTGCAATGGTTGAACATGTTTGGAAGGTGGGTAATTCATGATAATATTTTTAGCCTTAGTATGGTACAGACATCAGAAAATAAGGTTTTGATAGGGGAAAGTACTAGTTCTAAGGTTGGGTGCCTGGGGCCACCAAGTAAAGTTGAAGCCTGGTAAAGTTGCAGAGTATAGGTTGTAAACTTGCACATCATAGGAAGGTTTCAAGAACGATGAATATTGGATCTCTTGGTATGGCCTTATAACCTATGTAAATATTATACATATGTAGTTCATTTTGATCTAGTTTTCCTACCTGGTCTAGGCAGGTCCTTGGTTTTTGGGTCCTTTGTGCTTGGTCTACTTCACCTGAGATTCTAGATTCTTGCTCTATCATTGAGGAACAAACATACCCAACCAAAGCCACTGATGGAACCCCTAACAATTTTTGGGTTCCAGTCCTAAACCTTGTTGATTTCAATTAGTTGCAAGTGTCTAGACTTAGAGTTTTTCTCAATAATATTGCCTTGTGATTCTACTATCAAAATCTCACCCAAGAAACTGCTAAATAAAAACCCTTTCCAATTTTATGATCTATCGTTGAATTTTTATCACCCATCTTCGATCATCATACATCTTATGTCATTTGAGCTCAAGGAATTGCCAGCCCCTCATGCCTAGGTCTGATATTCTTTATTTTATAAGGTTGATCAATTAGAATTATTTGGCCTCTATGTCCATTGATATAATATTATTTAAGTTTGTTAAGGCATTTTATATGTCATGCTAGGCAATCTACTTTTCTCAGAACTTTTGAGCACATGCTTAATACTTCACTTAAGCCTTGTCTACCATCCCCATCTATCGCTCATCATAGATAGCTTTATAAATACAAATTTACATCCGTGATGAATGATGAATGGTGTCCATTTTGTTTCTAAAAAAAATATTTTTGGAATATGGGCTTCTCTTTCACTTCTATGGTTTTGCACCTAAAATGGGATAGGTACCAAAACTATTAATGGCTCAGTCAAGAATAGGGTATGTTTAGAATCATCATGGAAAAAGCAAGCCCTTCAGTGGCGAAAAATTTAGAAAAATCAAAGTTAGGAAACTGGATGTAAAAATTTGAATGAGTTATTTATATTATTTCAAAAATACATAAGAATAGAATCTGTAGAAAATTGAATGTAGTTTCTAGACTACAAGGTTTATTTTTAAAACAATAGCAATTAAATTTTAGGGAAAAAAGAAGTAGGTGTCTATCTGACCACCCTAACTACAATAAAATGATAATATTTTTTTATAATATTTTAGATATAAGTAGAGGACTCATGTCCCAATGTGATGCATATTTTTTTGTTTTTTTTTTTGAAGTAAATTATTAATTATGAATTTTTTTATTACAACTTTTAAAAAATATAAAAAAACTTGTATGTTTGACCACCTTAACTTGGTCAAAAATTCATGAAATTCAATTTTTTTAAACCTATAATATGCGAAGTGTAGAATGTGATGCATGTTTTGGATACAAAAAAACTTATACCATTTGAAAGATATAGATGTTTTTCAATCAGCCTATCAATTAGGACTTTAGTCGTAATTCAAATAGAAAATGAATAATAATTATTTATTAAATTCAAATTAAAGTATAATTTATATTGGTGGAAAGCTAAGAATCTCCTTTAAAAACCATTTTTTTTAATCAATTTTGGGTAAAATAAAAGTCATCAGCCACATACCCATCATATTACCACTTTTTGGCCCATCATGATCTTGCACATACCCAATAAAACCTTGAGATTCCAATGCAAAAAGATATTGGAATATGTCAAAGAGGAATGTCCTAAATGCTGAAAATTGATAAAATAAGTTAACCACTAATGCAAAACTTAGAAAATGTAAGATGTTTGAAAACACATCATGATATGCAAAAATACCTAAAAATGCAAGTAAATTGTAATAGAAACTTATGAAATCTAAAGTGTGCACTTGGAAATTGGAGAAGGATGAAATGGAGCTATGTATTTCTAAATTGTTGCTTTTCAAGCCAACTGGGACTCATACACTAAGTTGGGTGACTTAGTCCTATTTTGGGAAGATTTTGCGAGAATGGGTTTTAGACAACTGGGTACTCACAACTGCAAAAATCTCAGTTTGAGCCTGGAAATGGGACTCATTCACCACTAATGGTGAATCAGTTCACTTCAAGATTTTTGGAAATTCAAAAGTGGAATTTGTACCTCTCAGTCTGCACTCCTGCTCCAAATAGGTTTTTGGATCTGAAACTTGTAAATTTTACCTTTAGGTGTTCTCCAAGATTCTTTTAGGGATTTGACAACTTGGAATGACTTTGACAATTTGTTGGAAACTTTTCCAATCTTTCTCTTTGACAAATCTGCAATGTAGACCTACAAATCACATGCAAAGAGAGGGAAAAATTGTTGAGGGTTAGTGAATAGGGGTTCACCTTGGTCAAACTTCTCATTGGTAATTAAACCTTTGAAAATGAAATGAAATATGTAAAGAGAATGATGAATGAACAAGAAAAATGCTACAACTCACCAAACCCTTGAAGTATAATTTTGTAGACATGCAAGTAATAGCTCCAATGGATGTAAACTTGAGGATGCTTGAAATTCTTAGAATATTTAAGCAATGGATTGATTAATTTATTGAATGAATGGGGGTGAAATGAGAGGGAAAACCATATATTTATACACAATTATACAATAATTCCTCAAAATACCACATCACAGGCTGACCTTAGCTCTTAGAAAATAAAAACCTTCCTAAATTTTGAAATAATTTAGATTTTGTGCCAAAGGGAACTCATTTGTTCCTAATGGAAAATGGGTCCCCCTTAAGGAATTTTAAGTGGGTTTCGGAATTTAGGTATTTTAAATCATGTTTATCAGGATTATTTTCAAAAATACACTTAAGTAAGGCCTATAAGTGTAAAATGGGGACAATTAAAGTATAAGAAAGGTCCAATTATTAATGAAAAGCCTAGAAAAGTGTGAAATTTTGTTACACCACTTTACAAAAATTTCAAATAAGACTTGGTAAATGATAAAAGGAGGTTATTTAGGTGAAATATATTAATAAGATCATAGAAAAGTGTGAAGGTGTGTTACAACACTTCAAAACACTTTTGCAAGGCATCATAAAATTCTTATTAATTCACAAGGGCCCAAGAACTACTGTGAATGTGTTCACCATTACAACACTAAATTAAGGAAAGAATAAGCCAACATCCACAATAGGGACCCAAATGAGCATGAAAATGTACAAAGATCCATTTTTTGTGCCACATTTAGCCCCCACTTTAGTGAGAGGATGAACCTACTTCAAACTCACACTAAAGTAGCTAAACACGCACATCAAGAGGGATCCAAGTGCACTCATGCTAGTAAGATGAGACAACAACAATCAAGAGGAGTGATCAAGGTATGTTCAAGATCATCATGGAAAAAATAGGCCCTTAAGTGGTAAAAAAGTCAAAAAAATCAGAGTTAGGAAACTTGACGTAAAAATTTGAATTTGTTATCTATATTATTTCAAAAATATGTAAGAATAGAATCTTTAGGAAATTGAATGTAATTTCTAAAATACTAGGTTTTTTTTTTTAAATCCATTTGGTGAAAACTTGAAATTTCAATGCAGTAGTACTTAAATTTTAGGGAAAAAATAAGAAGTATGTGTCTGTCTAACCACCCTAACAGCAATAAAATGATAATATTTTTTTATAATATTTTAGATATAAGTAGAGGACTCATGTCCCAATGTGATGCATATTTTTTTGTAATTTTTTTCCAAGTAAATAATTAATTATGATTTTTTTATTACAACTTTTAAAAAATATAAAAAACTCATATGTCTAACCACCTTAACTTGGTCAAAACTTCATTAAATTAATTTTTTCTTTTTTAAATCCTATAGTATTCAAAGCTTAGAATGTGACACATATTTTGAATTCAAAAAATTTGATACCATTTGAAAGCTATAGATGTTTTTCAATCAGTCTATCAATCAACACTTTAGTCATAATTTGACTAGAAAATGAATAATAATTACTTATTAAATTAAAAGTAAAAAGTAATTTATATTGGTGGAAAACTGAAAATATCCTTTAAAAACCCTTTTCATTTCATTAATTTTGGGGGAAAAAAAAGTCGTCAGCCACATACCCATCATATTGCCACTTTTTGGCCCATCATGATCCTGCACATACCCATCAAGTCCCCAGGATCAATATCCCATGGAAAACCAAACACAGGCAAAAAGATGAAAGAGAGAAAAGGAAAGAAAGTAAAAGAAAAGAGACAATCTAATCAAGCTTCGATCATTTTTCCATCCTAATGTGGATAAAATCTAGGCTATTTGTCTGGAAAATGCATACTTACTCTGAGGTGATAGAACTCATGGTTTTCAACTGGGTAAGAAGTCCTAGAAAGTGAGAAACATACACTCATGGCTAGTATGCACTCACACACATGCAAGTGGCTATGGGGAAAGTCATGTCTCATAATGGGCTTGCCACTCAACCATACCAAATTCATACCTCTCGATAACTTTAACAAGGAACCACAAAAGAAAAATGGTCTTTTGAGCTTCATGAGAGAAGCAAAACTTGGTATTCTTGGAGCTCATGAACAAACACGATGGCACCATAGTAATGCAAGTTGTGTTATGCAAGGTGGCCATATAACAAATGCAAAATGCAACATGCAAGGAATGTTCAAAGGAGTCTTGCTTAATTCATGTGAGGTCTTTCACTTAGGGGACATTGTGTCTAATGTATCCAAGATAGGACCAATCAAAGAATAGAAAAGTTGCAACTTAGGGGATCTAGTGTGTCACATAAAGCCACTAAGAGTAATGTAATATGCTAAGATATATCATTCTCATTAAGTAAACTATACCCAATTTCATCCACAAACGACAAAATGCATTGTATGAGGTAAGAAGGCTACACTAAGAACCAAGAAAAGAAAAAATACAAAGGAATAATGCCAATGTATGCCCCCACTTTAAAGAAATTTTTAAACACCATGTTGTGAGAAATTACTTTAAAATAGCAAAATGGAAAATTCTAACAAGAAAGAAGACATGAGAATTAACTTGGAAAGCCCTATGCCAAATGATATATTTCAAAGTAAAGCTACGTCATGAAAAGGAAAAGAAAGGGATTGGCCCCAAAATGAAAATAGCAAACACATAAGGGATCTATGAATTTGAGGTCGGTATGTTCTTCCCTGTAATGTTTTGTAAGGATCTTGGAACTGTCACCATCCTCCAAATACGTAGAACTGAAGAATGACACAAAGAGAGTAAAAATAAAGAAAAACCATGCAGATCAATATGGAAGAGACGTAGAGTGTCTCAACGGCTTGCGTCATACCCAAAAGGAAAACATAAGACAAATGAAAAAAACAAAAGGTGAAAGAAAAGGAAAAGATTTTAGGTCAAAAAGAAGAAGTGAATGTCTCAATGCCTTGCATCATCCCTTAAAGGAAAACGCAAGCCAAAAAGAAAAATACAAGTGAAAAAAGTAAAATAAAAGGGCCTTTGGGTCGAAATGAAAGAGACATGAATATCCCAATGCCTTGCGTCATCCCCAAAAGGAAAATACAAGAAAAAGACTAAAAGAAAGGTAACAGTGATGCACGACATAAAGAAGAATGATGGTACAAATAGAAGAATGTCACAAAGAGAGAGAAAATCAAACATAACATCACTGGGGATCACATTATGCACATGCAATCACACAAAATAAAAAGAAACAAGAAAAATTAAATTAAAAAGACTAGAAAAGAAAATGTGAGTCAACCGTCAAGCAAGTCATTCATCTCCCACTCTCAGTCTATATAAGCAAAAGGTAGATGATGAACCGAAGGGAAATCACCAAATGTATTAGTAGGACAAGGATAAAAATTTCTTGCCCCCACTGAGTGCGAAACAAAAATGAGTCGACGTTGGTGATGGGAAAGGTCATGTAATAGTGAAAAATGTAACATTCTACAATGATTACATGAAAAATTTTAGTATAGTTTTTTATGGGATTATTGGATAGAAATTATCGCCATCGAAATGATACTTGCTCAGTATTTCTTTCAATGTATGAAACTCATCACTATTATTTCCAAGAACATGATTATATGCACAATGTGAACTTTGGCTTATTTAGGATATATCACCAACCTATTTATAGGTGGTAATAGTATGATTTATTTGTTTAAAAGTATTTGTAATTTCCTTTCACTTTTATGTGGTGGATGGAGAGGAAACATTAGTTTTTGTAACTTGTAAGGCCTCTTGCATTTTCTAGATTCACCCTTCTCTTGAATTGAAGGAGGACCCAAATTGATCCTCTCATCCTTGTCATTGTTATTAAGCAAGGGTTGCTCTCTAGGAAGGATGACATTCAGGTCAAGAGGGGAATCAAAGATCACCATGCCATCATCATGAAGCCTTATATACTCTAAGAGGCTTGATATTATGAGAGGGATTTTGAAATCCTAACCCCATTGTGTTTTCAAATTTTGAAGCTTGCTCTAAGTGTTGGTGAATTCCATGTTCGGTTGTGTATAATCATAAAATTGTACCCCCCACAATTTCACATACATTCTTGCATCCACTTTAGTGTCCACTCCCTTAGCATCTTGTGAAGGATCATTTTAGCCCCTGTATCTACCTTTTTCCCTTCTTAGGGTGCTCAGCATCCCTATTTAGTAGGTACCCTTGCATGCCAACTTTCCATCAGACCTTGTGCTTTTCCCATTCATGTTGTTTTGTAGTGTGAGGTGTCCGGACACTAGCACACCATGTAGACGTCTATGTTTCATGCTAGTGTCCTACAAGATTTGAATGTTCAAATGACCATTTATGAGCATGCTTGCCACTTTTCACCTCCTTTGGTTGGTGGTAACGGCTCAAGATTCCTTGTAACCGCCTGTGAAGCTTCTTTTCCCTCCTTAAAAGTAGTCTTTTCAACTCATTTGGCTCTCTAGCACAAATCTAGCTCCATCCTTCTGCTTCTAGCTTCTCCCTTGCTTTGGCTTTATCCTTTCCTCTCCAACTTTTTCTTGCACAACTTCATATAGCTTTCTATACCAACATTCTTACATCTTTTCAAACCCGCTTTGCAGTAGTATCAAGATCCTATAACACTCCAAGCTCTTGCAACTTCATCTCCCATATCTCATACTTGTGAGCATATTGGGATTCCATATCTAGTTTCTATTGCATCTACATTTCATGATACAGGTTCTCCTCCTTGAGCGGGGATCGCTTTTATCACCTCTTTTGTGATACAAATTCTCCTCCTTGAGCAGGGATTGATTTTACCACTCATACTTGGTGCTGTTGGTTCTACTCCTGAAGCAGGTTTTTCTTTAACCACATGCTTTGTTCACTTCTCTCACTCTCTTTATCTATTTTGCTATACATGGAGGTGGGAACACCAAAACAAGGGTTTGACTAAGGAAAACCCCTATACAAGGTTCCCCAACACTTTCTTTAGATGTAATCCATGGAGGTTTTTAAGATATTCACATGTTGGAGGCTTCATCACTTGCATGGTTGTGAGAATTTCCCTCTTTTCTTCTCCTTATCTTTATCATTTATATTTCACTTTATTTCAGTTCTATCACTTTTTGTTACTTTCTTGTATTCTCGAAGTTCTTAGTAATTAGTGTAGAAGTAGCCACTTTGACATGCCATTTGATAATCTTGCTTACTAGTCCGTATGAGATGCCAGCATGCCACACTATTGTCGGTATCCTGCACTACTGTCCTTTGGCCGAGAGCTTGTTAGTTTGTCCAAAAAATCACTGTGATCAACTCTTTTTTACTCTAAAACTTTCATGCTGTTCCTTGAGGTAGTTTAGGGCAGTTTTCCCCATGAGGTTCTCTGAAAGAAGAGAACTTGTGAGTAGCGAATCTACCTTTTCTACATTTTGGTGATCCCGACATGAAGAGAGTACTTTTCAAAAAAACTAGGAATTTATCTGCCCCTACTTGGTGGGGTCATAACTTTTGACTCGGTTCTCAGAATTTAGAACCATTTTCACTTTAGGAAAGATCTCCTAGAGAGCTAATTTTATCCCTAAAATATGTGGCTATAACAATTGAGTTTTAGGGACCGACACAACTTCTAACCTTAAATTCCACTCTTAAGACCTTTGAAAATGCAAATTACTAGAACCTAGAAAATACTAAATAAATTATAAAATATAGATTCTCATTTTTTCTTAGTTCTGTCACCAAAATGAATTTAATATCTTCTTTTATTAGTTTAGTATCTATTTTTATTCAAAGTGTTAATAATGTTCCATTTCTTGCATGTGATAGTGACCTGGCTTTGCCCATGTCACTTTGTATCCTTAATCCTTCTCATGAGATTCCTCTTGCTTCAAAGGATATTTTGTGGCAAGAAGATGAAATCATTGATACCTTTCTTAACATTACACTTGTAATGCCTCACCACGTAACCCTAGAGAATGACACAAACACAATGGAAACATTTTTTTTTTTCAAAGTGTAATAATGATATGTAAAGTGAATTATACTTAATGCATACATCCTTTAATGTACACGGCAACACATTACATTCAAATCCCATATACAAAATTAATCTAACTATAGCATATCAATATTACTCATGATATAAAGAACATACATCCAAACATTAAATTCACCTCGTAAGAAATAAAGTACATTAATGATAAATCTATAAATTGCATTCATTCTATAAATAGTTACAAGAACTCATTTCCAAAAAGAGGAAGATCAAATAATAATGTTATAATTTACAATGATACAAAAATTCTCCTCGAATACAAATGAGGAGTCATACATATACAAATATTCACTGATATAGAAAAAATAAGAAATGGAATATTTCAACTGGTACTCATGAGCTCTCCAATCTAGAAGATCTTTCCATCACAAACATGAAATGGGAACCCAACGGTGTATGGTGCACGTTCTACCCAACCAAGTGGTACCTGAAGGTCTAGCCCCCATGCTAGGATAGAGTAAAAGGGCTCCCTAGGCAAAACCAACAACCTCTAGACATAGGAAAACTCAAGACTAAACCACACAAGTACAAAACATAACATAAAGGTTGCATTGCTTCCATAATAAAATAATCAAGTTTATCAATTTCTGAAAACATATTATTGTCATAGGAGTGTCACACATAATTTTCTATGGGTTACCCTGGAATAACCTTCTTAGGCTACTAGACCCCCAACTAAGAGCCACTCCCCTACCAACAACTCAAGGATCTAATCCACATTCAAGGGTAAACATGGTGCACAAAATGTATATTAAATCCCAATCCAAAATACAAGAGGAAATGCATCCCCGTTCATAGTAACCGGGTGATAAACTAAAACTTAATCAAGTGCACTACCCAAGAAATACAAAGGGTTGAACTACAATTCTCAACAACCCCCTCAAAAAATAACATCTTGAAGACTTACAAATACCACAACTGGCCAATTTCCTCAACATACATAAACTAAAGAATTCATAATTAAATGAGAAACTTAAGCAAATAATAAAATCTATCATTAGAATTTCCTAAATACAATTTTTCATCTCAATAAAATACAATATTACATTGCCAGAAGTAATCTAAGTTAATGCAATTTTAATAAAAACAATAGAGAAATTAAATCTAATTGTTTATTTCAATTTCTCAATTACATCAATATAAAAATTCATTTCCCTCTTTATTTCATTTCATTTAAAAACAATCTATTACATGCATTTGTATGAATCAATTATAAACACACACACACACACACACACAAGTATATATATAATATTTAAATATTTTTATCCATTTACCATTTTTCAAAACATATATTAAACACACACACACACACACACACACACACACACACATATATATTTATACATTTATATTTATTAATAAAAATTCATAATAAAACAAAATCTGAATCAAAAGGTTTTAAAATTGACAGACACATGTATGTTAATGGGCTATTTTCACAGTTAGTCACTCCCATATATGGGGTGCAAGCCTGTGTGGGGGCAGTGTTGGGCTGCTCCCTTTTTTGCCTCCCTTTGGGGGAAACAACTATGGGAACAACCACAACCTGCCCACTACAATATAAACTTGTAAATTTTTTATAAAATTTCTAGTGATTTTTAATATCACAGTATGAATTTAAAACTCATATTTTTTTTAATAAAAATCTTTCAACATGAAATCTATAGGAATCTTAAATGACATAAACAGAGATTATATATGGGTATGTGTAGGATCATGATCATCCAAAAAGTGGCAATATGATGGGTATGTGGCTGACGACTTTTTTTTAACCCAAAATTGATGAAATGTAAAGGGTTTTTAAAGGAGATTCTCATCTTTCCACCAATATAAATTATGCTTTAATTTTAATTTAATAAGTAATTATTATTCATTTTCTATTCGAATTACAACTAAAGTCCTGATTGATAGGCTGATTGAAAAACATCTATAGCTTTTAAACAGTATCACATTTTCTGAATCCAAAACATGCATCACATTCTATGCTTCACATACTATAGGATTAAAAAAATAAAAAACTGAATTTCATGAAGTTTTGACGAAGTTAAGGTGGTCAGACATACATGTTTTTTATATTTTTTAAAATTTGTAATTAAAAAATCATAATTATTTATTTACTTGGAAAAAAATTACAAAAAAATATGCATCACATCAGGACATGATCCCTCTATTTATATCTAAAATATTATAAAAAAATATTATCATTTTATTTTGTTTAGGGTGGTCAGAAAGACACCTACTTCTTATTTTTTCCCTAAAATTTAAGTACTACTACATTGAAATTTCAAATTGTCACCAAATGGATTTTTTTTTTGTAAAAAAAACCTAGTATTTTAGAAACTACATTCAATTTGCTACAGATTATATTCATACATATTTTTGAAATAATATAGATAACTTTTTCAAATTTTTACATCAAGTTGCCTAACTCTGATTTTTTTGAATTTTTTGCCACTTAAGGGCCTATTTTTTCCATGATGATCCTGCACATACCCATATTTAAATTTGTATATGCATGCATATATATTAATATATATATATATATATATAGAGAGAGAGAGAGAGAGAGAGATTTATTATCATGAATACTCTAATTGGGAAAATTATTTTTAAAAAGCTTTCTATAGGAAGTATTTAGAAAATTTTAGAGAGGCTTTCAATTTTCCCAGCCAAATAAAAACTAATTGGAAAAACAAATTTAAATGTTACTTTTCTATAGGAAAATATTTTCAATACAATAATATTTTCCCTAATTCTTTTAACATGAATATTTTCAAATTCCATTCCTATAGAGACTTATAAATTTCTCTATTGTTTTCCTCTAGGGGTTTCTATTGTTTTAAAATAATTTTCTACAAAGGCTCTCTAATTTCACTTTAAAATTTTCTACAGAAGCACAAAATATTCATGGAAAAATTTCAAACACAGAAAGCTTTCAAATCTATAAAATCTATAAAGTAAATTACAACTTCTACACAAATATATCTTATATAGGAAATCTTTTCAATTTGTAAAACAATAAAATAATTAAAAGAACCTGTATGCGGAAGTTTGAGGAAGTGATGTTTGATGTAAAGCTCCACCTATAGGTTCCAATTTTTCCAAAGCTTCCTCCAAGAATTCACTTTTCCAAAAGAAGAAAGCAAAAAACTAGAGCCTAGAAACTTCTCGAGAACTTCCTTTTTTGAATTTTTAACTTATTCCCAAAAATATCTTTACCATTCTCATGAACTAACCTCTTACCTCTTCTAGTTATTGCAAAAATTCTCTTAGAGAATAAATTCTCAACAATAGTGTTTAATAAATTTTCTAACACACATGTCAAAATTAAAATATCTTTTAACCAACTCTTAGATATTTCCTCTACGATATTTATGCAATTTAATAATTCAAAATTCACAAATTAACATTATCTATTTTATGCAATTAATAATTCAAATCCTCATTATATTTTTTAATCAAATTTAATCTAATTAATTTAATTACTTTTTAAAATGAGTTTAATCACAAGGATTAAATTACTTTACAAAATAATTAAATTTAATTAATTAAATTAAATACAAAGCTTCTAACCATATTAATTAAAATTAATTAAATAAACATTAAAAATCATTAAAAGCATTAATTAGCATTAATTTCCCACAAATACAACCTTGCAAAATAAATAAATGACAAGGTAAATATGGAAAACATATCAACAAAGCATACTGAACAAGATTGACAACACATTGTGACTAAGGTTGTGGCTTGACAAGGAAAACCCCGTTACTATCTCCCAATCAACTATTCCATTAGGCAATGAACACGCGCAAACCTATGAATCCAGGTGGAGTCGATATCATATGCCTACAATCCTGCGATAAAACATATGTCATACATGTATATATATAAATCAAACACACTTGTGAAGAGAAAATTGCGGAATCACAGGGCACTCACAAGTGAGTGATGCAATTCCATTCCCTTCATGAATATAGTGTCACATAAAAAATGATGAAAGAAAAATATCAATTAACTCCAGATGAGCATATAACAATATTAACTCAAATAAACAACTATTCTAATTAGAAAGCATGTCACAAATAATAATTATCCATATAGTGTACCATCACATGAAAAAATAAAAGCCATCATCGCTCCAATGTCAGTGATCAAATAACAACATAGTATCATGGTCTATCAAAGTAAAAGCACTTCCTAAAAACATAAGCAAATCAGAGGGGTACTACAATGTTACCTTCTCTTCATTATAATGCACTCTCTTCTAGAGATGATGCATTTGTGAATGATGCGTCTACCCTTCATTCCATTGCACTCTCTTCTAGAGACATTACATTTGTGAATGATGAATCTACTCTCCATTCCAATGCACCCTCTTCTAGAGACATTGCATTAGCGAATGATGAATCTCCTTACACCTTTGATCCTCCCTAGATCAAGGTTATTAATTTTCTTCAAGTAATAATTCTACTAGTTTTGATGATTATGTAAATGTAATCTATGTCTTTGCTTCCCCTCAAAGGCTTAAGATACTGATTATTTAACTAAGACTAGCTAGTCCTTCTCCTAAGAGGATTTGTTCTATCGATGGTGTTCCATTTGATTGTGATTCTCTTGATCTTTCTAAGGCTCCCTCTTATAGATAGGTAGCTCATACTTATGAGAATAGAATGAATAAAAAGCCAAGCCTTCCTCAAGCACCTAAACCTATGACTAAAGCACCCAGTGATTGTGATCTTTGTCAAGAAACTACAAGTTACTCTTGCTAAGATCTCACTATGGGACTTGCTTCAGTCAGCTCTGATCTACAAAAGTATTCTTTAGGAATCCTTGTAAAATATCCTCTTGTCTTGTTCCGCTAGGCCAGTACATGTTGATGCGTTGATGGAATATATTCATGTGAATTCGCCAAATATTACATTCTATCCACAACAACTCCTGCCTTCGGAAGTGCATAATCAAACGAACGCTTTAATGATTATAATTAATATTAATAAAATTGGAATTATACGTACTCTCATTGATGCTAGTTTGGCACTCTATGTATGTATTATTGATCTATTTCCAAAGATTAATATTGACTCATCTTCTCTTAATTCTTCTTCTATTATCATTCGTGGGTTCGATAATCTTGATCGATAAGCCCTAGGAACAATAGTCTTTCCTTTGAGGTTGAGACCCATTACCATACCTACCCTTGTATATGTTATGTTAGAAAAGTCACCTTATAACCTTGTTGGTAGACATTGGATTCATAAATATATTAAGTTCATTTGAAATAATCAAGTAGTCACAGCCAAAGCTGACCTTGATGCTATGCACTTATATCAAATGGCAGCTGCTAGTCAGGCTTTAGTTGTGCCTACTCTTATTCCTTTAGTGTCTTTCAATGTGTAGATGTTTACTCTAGTAGTGCCTACTACAAAGGATACTCTTGAGATAGATGTCCCTAGGGAGATCCTTCTAAAGCAAGAAATCCTAAGTCTACTCCTCCTACCTTTTCTCAAAAGAATTCATGTCTTGGTGATGATTGCAGTTCTTTAGAATTTACAGATTCCTTCATCCAAGAATACAAATTTGACCCAATACACTTAGACTTTCCGATAACATCATCCACAGCTGCTATCAAAGATGATTATTCTTCTATATCGCAAGGTAATGTGAGAAATAGTTGTAATGTCCTTGATGCCAATCCTCCTCCTTCTAAGGAAGATGATCACACTTCTATTGAAAGGGTCAATGTTGGTAGTCCTATCAAGAAGGTTGATGGTGATCCCATAGAAGAGTATGATCCCTGTAGCCAGAATAGTACTCTCCATGAAGATCCTCCATTGTCTTCCATCTTCGTATCTTCTTCCTGTGAGAAGTCAAAATTTTCTCCATAAGAGAAAGGGTTTCTTAATGCTCCTCATCCTTTATCTAAGCAAGATCATTTTTTTTTGTGGATTCTAAAATCCCACTTAATCACTCTTCCTCCTCCCGCACACAAGAAATATCATGAACATGATAAATTAAAAAATTCTTTATGTTCATACCATCAAGTGCTTGCCCATTCCACTAGTGAATATAAGGCCTTGAAGGACAAGATACAACAAATTTTTGATTCAAGTGCTATCAAACTCCCATTTGATTGATACACCTACCTTTTCTTTGAATGACAACTAATATCGAGGCTTGCCTCTATCCTGTATGCTCTAAGTATCTTGCATGGTTCTCCCCTATATGATGGGGGAAATGATAACTTGTTCTGGAGATGTGCATCCTTCTAAATGACCCCCTCTCTTCTCTTTATCTTTCAAATGGAGCGTCCCTTAAGTGGACCCTTCTTCCTTTTAAATGGTTCTAAAGGGATCCCTTTGAAATCCTTCCAACTTGTTGACAATCTACGTGACTGTCTACTTATTTTCCTATGTGGCCACTTTCAAACATGTTCTATTTGTGGGTAAACATGTTGCTTTGCAGGTGTCCCTATGAAGCCACTTTCTGACTCTATAGGGTCCCCTTCTTTGGGTTTCCTTCATGTGAGAGATCTTGGGGGATACCTCCT
>VDFB02293551.1:0-24383 GCA_007258455.2 Sequoia sempervirens
TGAGGCCAACTCAGTTGCAAAATTCAATTACAGAAGGATGTCCCTTTCCTCTATATTAATTTGTCAGAGCAGTTGAGTTTCTTAGTTACCTACTAGAAGTTACACAACTTCTTTACATCAAAAGGAAGCCACCTCTTCAACACACAATTTGCAAACGACTTTTCTCTGACTTCAAAGCTTGTTTTCAGCTTACCTTATTCCCTTCTGAAGCATTGCTTAAAAAAGCATTGGAGGAAACAAGGAGGTACTGAATGGCTGCGCCTGGCTTTTAGGGAGCTATGCAACTTATATAAAATATTGGAGGTCCTAGCAAGAAAATAAATGGATTCATCTGCTCATACAGAGGCTCCACAAAAGATTATAATTTGATATATAATATAAATATGCACCAGCCTCGAATATTCCAAACATCAAGGGGCATTTCAACCTTTTTGATGTGCTTGGTGGGGACTAGCGGGTCCCTGACCCTTATCATATTTTCTGAACAATAGCAATTGAAGCATGAAGACTTGTGATGCTTGGAATTTCGCTGCAAAACTCAGAAGGCAATTTTCCACTCCAAAATGCCAGTTAGGGGCAACTCCCTATTTAGCAAGGAATTGATCATCAAGAAGGGTTCTTTAATTTGTGGGACTTACCAGACAAAGATCAAATTACTTGGAAAGAGAGCATTCTTGAAGTTTGAACCATCCTTATTATGTAATCCTTGGATATTACTAGAACATAAAGCTATTGTACCTCTCCCATGATTATCAAATAATTTGGGTGGTCACAGCTGATCCCAAGACCAAGTATCGGTTGACCTCAAGCTGTAGAGCCTCTTTGAGGGCCCCTTGCTTGCTTATAGGACTTGCCTTTCACATCTCCTATCCTCTATATTTTGTCATTCATATATCCATATGTCTTTTAGTTATAATCAATCCACTACCTAGTCCTCTAGAATCCATTGGACAAATTTGTCAAGTGATGAATTTGCTAATTAGCCTTTAGGGGCAGCCAACTTCTTCTTCATCTTACCAATGTGTTATCCCTACCCAAAGTGGTATATTTAAAGGTCTTGATTCACATCACACGAGCATCATCTAAGAATCATCATTCACTCACACTTGCATCTTTTTGCAACATTAGGTCATTTGACATATTGCATTTAACCTCTCAAGCACTTCATCCTCTAGACAATAAATCAATGCAGTCACATACAATTGTATGTATGGATTCTGGATATTGTCTTTCTCCCACAATGTGACAAAGAACAAGCTTTCTACTTCACTTTGAATATCCCTACATCCACAAATCACCGTTAACCACCTCACACAAGACTTGGCCTCACACAGCCATGAGAGGGAGGTCAATGCATCAATCTTAGAGATAAGTATATGTCAATTACTTTATATTGTATATGTGTACATGCTACCCCCTTTTGCATATTTCACAAGTTATCATATATAAATTAACATTCTTTCATTAACTATAATCTCATTTATCTCAACCTATTGCTTGTTCAAATTTTGGCTTATAGTAGGGTACAATTGTGATCTATGTGACAATCAGAGTGTCACCAACAAGGCAAAGTTCACTACTATTCATGTGCAGATAGTACACATTGATGTGTAGTTATGGTTGTGGCAGTTGCTTAGTGAAGTCTCTAAGCACAAAAGAGTTCAGACAGTGCATCTTGGCTATGGGCATTTTTCCCCTAGTGGTTAGATCATTTTGTTCGAACCCTTGTGCTTTTGTAATGTGAATATCAAGTGGAAGAATGTTAGAATTAAGTGTACTCTGTATCTTGTATATCCTAAGATGAAAGATCTAATTGTTCGTAGATGGTTAATTATGTATGCATCTCTAAAGTTAATGAAGTGAACAAAATGGGGCATGGGACATAATTATTTAATTATACTCTGGAGACTTAGAGATATTTTTGTAATGAGGCATTGATGAGGGGGTTACATAGTGGACTTGTACGAGCATCTTCCTTATTTAGTAGTTATGCAGTGTAATTAGTGCTTCATTGGGGAGTGCTCAAGAATTACATTTTCCCATTATGGCATTTTTGGTCAAAGATGCTTATGTGAGGAGTTACATTCTATTTTGGAGGCCACTCTCTTGTAGTGGTTTGTAAGAATTATGACCATGGTATTTTGGGACCATTTTTGGGTCTATACTATTGTATTTTGGTGGATTTTTGGGCCTCCTAAGTCTAGACTCTATACATTGAGAGCTTGAGATGGAGGTATGAAGCATTGTCTCTAGTAGGGTTATTCTGCAAGATTTTCTCCATAGCTGAAGAGTGTTGATCTCCTCTTTCACCTGATAGAGCACTAGACTCCGATAAAGTATAGTAACTAGTTTTATTATTGAATAATACTTTGGGTGTGTATGCTTTGGAGGCTGGTTTTCTATTGAAAGGGTTTTCCCAAGGTATATCTATGTCACTCTTGTCTATACTTGTTCTATTCTTCTTCCCTCATTCTTGTTTTTTTCTAAGTGTTGTTTATATGCCAGAATACTGCTAAAAATTTCTTAGATATGATATCGATAAATCTCTCCTCATTATGTTAAAGTGAAAAATTGCTACATTTAGTAGTTAAGTTTAGTTTTGAGTTTAGATGCTAAGGGATTTGCAGAGATATTTTCCTAACAATGCTCACTTCCCCACTAGAATTAGGGTGTGGCTTCATTTACATTGGTGGCATAGCCTTTGGAAATAGGAGCATAGGATGAGGGTAGCAAAGGTTATAATTCTAGGATCCAAGTTACACAAAGCCACTACAACACCTATGAACTTTCACAAAGGAGCATGCATTCAAGACTACAAGGAATAGCTCAAGGCCATGCTGACAATGCAAAAGCTTATGTTCAATCAACACTTTTTAAAATAATTATGAACACACACACAAAATTATTGCCAAGATAATTGGTTGATTAAAATAAGAAGAAAACGTGTTCTTATATAGAACTACAAAGAGCTAATAATAGCGAGACTAATAAAAGCTAACTAAAGGCTTAACTGAAAGTAACTAAAAGCTAAAAAAGCTAACTGAAAGCTTTAACTAATCCTAATTGAAAGCTAACATAAAGCGTAACTAAAAGAATAAAAGAATATACCTAAAGTCTATTTTAATATCCTATTTAACTATTCAACTAAACATAACTATTATTTTAATACCCTCCCTTAATGGTCAATCTATTAACTACACCAAGCTTATCCCGAAATTTTATAAACTTGTTAGGATTCAAAGACTTGGTTAGAATGTCTGCAGTCTAGTCATTAGTGGGACAATACTGCAACATTACTGATCCATCTTCTACAAGTTGCTGTATGAAATGACAATGAAGCTCTACATGCTTGGTACGCTCCTGGAAGACTGGATTCTTGGCAAGCTTTAGCACCCCTTGATTGTCACAAAACAAGGGTGAAGTCCCTACTTGAGATATTTGCATGTCTGAAAGCATCCTTCGAAGCCATACTGCTTCACATGTTGCTTTGACGGTTCCTTGATATTCTACTTCAGTCGAAGAAAGACCTACTACCTGTTGCTTCTTACCGGTCCATGTGATTGCACCTGTGCCAAGACTGAAAACATACCCAAAAGTGGACTTCCTATCATCAACTGAACCTGCTCAATCTGAATCTGTGAACCCAACCAGCCTAGGATCTTTGATTCTGCTATACAGAATGCCAAAGTCAAGTGTCCCTTTCACATATCTCAACATCCACTTTGTTGCAACCCAATGTTCAGTCTTTGGGGCTGTCATAAAATAGGAAATGTAACTCACAACAAAACTCAAATCAGGTCTAATGGCTGTAAGATAGATAAGGTTGCCCACTAGTTGCCTAAAAGTTGACTCATTGATCACCTTTGAGTTTGTGTTGGCTGAAAGCTTCAACCCTTTCTCCATTGGTGTAAACGCGATTTTGCAATTTGTTATTTTGAACTTGTCTAGCAAACTCCTAGTATATTTAGACTGTGAAATAAAAAATACCACCACCTATTTTCCAAACCTCTACACCTAGGCAATAATGTAGGAGGCATGAGTCTTGTTGTGACCTTTTCACACATCACCCCATTCAAAATGGGGACCCCCTAATTTTTGCTCCATTCTGGTCTTTTTCGGCTTTGGTTTTGTCTCTCTCTCTCTCTCTTTCCGTCTCTTTTCTATCTACCTTTCCAGGAATGTATCCGCCATTGAGCATAAACGTGAATTTTGGCCAAGTCTGAAAATTATGGTTTCCATCTTACTGGCCAATCTAAGGTCGAGCAAGGTGAATAAATTGAAAACAGAGACTAACATTGAGGTCAGTGTGCTTCCAGCAGGCTTCCACTGAAATTTCATCAGAATCCAGCTACTTACTATTTTTAGTAAGTGTGAAATTCAGGGTGTTCCATCAACACTTTTGAAGTTTTAACTGTCACACTGCATTCAGAGCACATCAGGCTACTCTCTGGCAAAATTTGAGCTGAAACGGACGACTTTCTATTTTTAGCAGTTTAGCTTCTGGAGCAGATTTCAGGGCTTAGATGCAGAGTTTTTCAACGCATGTCTGGAGATTCCTTCTGGGTTTTCAGAGACCTTCGCGATGGTGTGACATGCAAAGTGAGACGACAACTTTCAGAGTTCAGCCTTCATAGACTATTTTTAGGGTTTGCATGTCAGGTTTTTCTTTGCATGTCTGCATATTCCTTATGGGTTTTTCGAGAGCTTCGCAGTGATGTGACATGCAAACGGAGATGGTCACTCATTTGGGAACTTACTATTTTTAGTAGGTGCATCCCGACAGCCGCCTCCCAGCACTTCAGAATCACGAACTGATTGCAATGTAGCAGAAATGAGAACAAACGGAGATCATTTGATATGCATGCAAGATGAATTAGGGTTTCCAACTTCGGGACCCAAAAAGAGGGGTAAAAAGTCAAAAAATTTGAAAACCGGTGTATACCACTGCGATCAGCATCTTTCAGGCTATCCGCTGATAAAATTTGAGGACAAACGGAGCACTTACTATTTATAGTAAGTCATTTTGGAAACAAGCTAAAAATAGCAAATCAGCAGCATGCGCCGATGTCGACAGGCAGGTCACCTAGTGAGGAGCACATCATTCAAATTTTGAATCAAACGGAGTTGTGGAAGTATCAGAAGCAAGCAGTTTCTATAAATAGCAAACCACCTTCAGAAATGGGCTAAAAATAGCAGGCCAACCCGAAATAGTAGTGTCAACAGGTTAATGAAGTCGTAAAGATCCAGCGTTCAAAATTTCAAATCATTCTGAGCTTCTGAAATGCAAGAATTGAAGGGCTTACTATAAATAGTAAGGCATGGAGGAACTGGCGAAGACGAAAAAAAATAGCTAAGTCTGGAACTTTATCCTGCAACACCCAGGAAATGCGCCCAAGGTGGTAGAGGCATCAAGAAATTTTCTAAGTGTTGATCTCATCCTGTAGACCCCCCTAAATGCGTCCTCATCTAGTTGGCAGGTGATAAAAAATTACTAAGTGTTGAGAATATCCTGCAGGCACCTCCAAATGTGCCCTCTTCAAAGTCAAGGAAGTCAAAGAAACCCATCCTCCTCTCATGCCAAAATGCGCCCAAAGGAAAAGTTGGTGAAAGATATTTGAAAAATTTTCTAAGTATGAGCTTCGTCCACCTCACATGCTAAAATGCACCCACCTCTCAAGAAGGTCAAAGAAGTCAACAATTTTCATCCTTCATGAGGTGCAAAATGCGCCCAAACCAGGGCATGTGAAGACAAAAAAAAATAAAGCTCAAGGGTCACATGATGGGCGTTGGAAATTTCATCCTCTTGCCCCCTCCAAATGCGCCCACTATAAGCATGGAGAAAGTCAAAAGGTCAAAGATGCTCATCCTTCTCCACACCTCAAATGCGCCCAAAGAAAAATAGGGAGATAAAAAAATTCTAAGTGTTGAAGTTATCCTCCTCACCCATCAAAATGAGCCCATCCTTCATGCATGTGGAAATGTGCCCAAATAGGGCCATGTGAGGACAAAACAAAGGAAGCCTAAGAGTCACAAGTCAAGGAGTTGAAGAGATTCCTCCTTCTACACAAGCAAAATGCGCCCATCCTCTTGCCTATGTGATATGCGCCATGTAAAGGGGGTGAGTGTGGAGTGAAAAGTGGTAAATAAAGAGTGAGTATGCTAGGAAATAATGGAGAATGTTGCCTAAGGCGTTGGAAGCTAAGTCCACCTTAGCAAGTGAAATGCGCCTTAGATGCAAGGTGGTGAAATTAATATGATAGGCGTGGGAATTTAAGAGAAAATATTCTTCATGACAAGCTAAATGCGCCCAAGGCATTCAAGAAAGAATTTTTTTTTCTAAGTGAATTGAAATAAAATTTCCTCACCACAGGAAGATGATTTGAAGTTGAAGAAAATCTTCTAAGGCAAAATTTTCAAAAATGCAAAGTGATTCAATTTTTTTCTAAGGCACAATATTTTCTTCCTTTAGCAAAATACGCCTAGACATAGAGGTGATGAAATTTTCTTGGAACATGAATGAATTTTCCAGTGACGAAGTTAGAAGATGTTGGCATTGCAGGATGAATTTAAAAAATTTCCAAGTTAGAGCAACAAGAATCATCTACAGATATGAAGAACAGGATTAAATTTGTTAAAAATTATTTTTCCAAGGTTCAAATTCAAAATAAATGAACCGGTTAGTTGTATACCCATAGATGCGACAAGTTCATAAAAGAAATTTTCTTGGTGAGGATTGTCGATGAGATGGTTACTAAGGTCTTCCCATACCGATTCATCGAGAAGCCTTAGGGATGGAGATTTTTGATGGAGCCTTTAGATATGAATTTCCTAAAAGTAAAGTTTGGAAAAATTTTTCTAAGGCAAGGGAATAAAAAATGTGTTTTCAAGATTAAAAAATTTTTCCTTAACTTGGAAATGAATTTGAGAATGATCGTCTAGATGATTTTTGGTCAAATTCCTGATGAGAGGATTTTTCTCGAGCCTAAGTCGGATGAAATATCAGAGTGAAGTACGCCAAGCAGAATGCAAGATAGGTTGAAAATTTGGCTAAGGCATGAAGAATTTGAACGCGAAGTTGACTGGTGAAAGACAATGGACCCTTGGAAGTCAGAACATGAAAATCAGGTAAGTAAAGTGAGTTTATATTATGAAGTGTTCTAATACTCTTCTCCTTGCTTGTTTTGCAGGAGAAACGTCGAGACCAAGCGGTGATGACTTAAAGTGATGAAGAAAGAGAAGTAATCAAGAGATGACTTGTTTCAACGGAAAAACATTACAAAAATAATAGAAGATGTTGAGACTTAGTATAACTCAAGTGACAAAGAAGAAGTTGAAGAACAACGTCAAAAGGAAAGAAGATGAAACGGTGTGGATCGTCTACAAGCGGGGAATCTTCTAGAAGGATGATGGACATTAATGTCATTTATTACCCTCCTCTTGAGTGGCGGTTTTAAGAGGCGAATCTTGTTTAGGGCTGAGGTGGCACAATGCGGGCCATCAACCAATTATGTCAGTCATCGTTGGACTTGGCTAACTATAAAAGCCATCCCCTCATTGTATCTCGTAGAGTGGGTCGAGTTAGGATAAGCGAGAAAAGGTAGAGAAATTACTGAGTAGAAATTAGAATAGTTGATAGTATGGTTTAGATTGAAAGGAAGGAAAGTCTTACTGTAGGAACCTTTGTAAGTTGTCATGAATACTTTCATAATAAGAACTCATTGATGGTGATTTCTTCTTTGGTATGAGTAGTTGTTGAGACTTCTTTGTCCTTCAATTCCGTAACATCTTGAAGTAGCAAAGTAAAGTAGATTTCATTTCATGCAAGTAATTAGTAATTGTGGAATGTAGTTGCTTTCGATTTGAACAAGACTTCATTAGTCCATACCACTAGCGGGTTCGCTGACGGTGGGTTCGCCCTGCGTGGTCAACTAGATTACTTTTCAAACTTAACTTCGATTGTGACTCACGTGTTCATATGCATCGTCTTGATGGTGCTTGCATGTTGAGTTATAACTTGAACATCTTTCGCTACCCCTCTGAAGATTGCACCAGTTTTGTGGAAGTTGTCTGAAGCGAGGCAAAGCAAGGCCCGGTTGAAGTTCGTAAGAATTGATCACCATGTCCCACGCCTTAGAGTATAACATAAACTTCTTAGGCCCTACACTCATTTTAAATTCAGTCCATTTCTGGTTAGGATTAGGAAACTTGTGCTCACTTGCCAAATCATTTGAATTACACAAAAGCCCTTAGTCCGCTGTCTGCTGTCAACTGTCAAACAATTGTGTAAGTCCCCTTGAAATACCAGCAATATCACATCAAGCCAACTGAGACTATTCGCACTGAAGGAACCTTGGAGTTAAATGTATGATCTATCTCGCAATCTTAGCATGCAAGAAAAAATTTTCAAGAGAGAATAGGGTAGTCGTTGGCAACTTTATTCTGTGTTGGTGTAGTCACAAAAACCACGTCAACAAGTCTGTCATGTCAAAAGTGTGACACAAATTACATTTGATTTGCTCAATCAAATTCTCTCACTACTTGTAATGATGATATCATCCACATATATGAAAAGAAGGATGATGTTATTGCCTATTCTCTTGAGATATAGATTCAGATTTGAAGGACTACGCTGGAATCCCTGTTGCCCCAAATACCTCTCAATTTTGATGTACCATGCCTCGGGTGCCTACTTCAAGCCATAACGGGCTTTTTTCAGTCTATAAAACTGATGCTACTTTCATATAACCTAAAAACCCTAAGGTTGTGTCATGTACACTTCTTCCTCTAAGTCACCATTAAGGAAGGCATTCTTGACATTCATTTGATGGACTTTCCAACCAAACTATGCTACCATGGCTAAAACTAACTGAATGGTGCTCATCTTTGTTGTAGGAGAAAAGGTCTCGTCATAATCAATTCCTTCTCTCTGCGAGAACCCTTTAGCCACCAATCATGCTTTGTACTTGTCAAGTGTACCATCAACTTTGTACTTGTACACCCATTTTTAGCCAATGGGTTTCTTCCCTGGAGGAAGATCTAAATGGACCCAAGTCTTATTTTTCATAAGACTCTGATGTTCTATATCCATGGCCTTTTCCCAATCAGGTTTACCTATCACCTCTGCAAATTTTTGTGGTTTGTAAACACCCTAAATGTTAGCCATAAGATAAAAATTAATAGTGTTATGTATGCTCTTGCCTTTGGATGATTGACCCTCAAGTAGTTCATCATCCCAAACATCACCAATGAGTTTTTCCCACCACTTAGGTCTCATTGTCCAACCTTGTCTATCCAAATCAACATGAGCATCATGTCGTGGACCATTTGGTACTATATCATTTAGATGCTCTTCTAGGTTCTCCTAAAGATCATCTAGTACTGTTGGTGGTATGTGCCTGGGGGATTCCACATTTTCGAAATCATCAGAGTCCCCCCCTTTAGGTGTAACTAGTGGGAGATGAACACCTAAGTCCCTAGCCTTCAAAGGATGATCCACAATACTCTCGATGTTAGAAGAGACCTGAAAAGGCCAAACTTCATCATCAATCACCACATCCCTATTGAATTTCAAGTGATCAATGTGTACATCAATCAACTGATAGGCTTTATGATTATCAATGTATCCTGTGAGCATTAACTTCTGACTCTTGGAGTCTAGTTCAGTTCTCTTAGCATTTGGAATCCAAACATATGATGTAGAACCGAAAATATTCAAATGAATCACCTTTGGTTTCCTCCCAGACCATGCTTCTTTTGGGGTTTTCTCCTTCACTACCTATGTCAAAGACCTGTTGAGAAGATAAACAACAGTATAAACTACCTCAACCCAAAACCTCTTGGGAACATTCCTATTCTCCATCATACATCAGGCCATCTCTATAATAGTTCGATTTTGTCTCTCAACAACTCCATTCTACCATGGAGTGTAAGGTGTTGTGTATTGTCTTTTGATACTATGTTTAGCATAAAATTTTGTGAATTTGTGTGAGAAAAATTCACCCCCATTATCAGACCTAAGAGTGATCAAAGAACAACCAGACTCTTTTTCCACTAATAATTTGAACTTCTAAAATTGTGTAAACACCTTTGATTTTTCTTTTAGGAAAAAAACCCACATTTTCCTACTGAAATCATCAACAAATAATAGAAAATACCTAGCACCTGTGACAGATGAGGTATTCATTCGTCCACATACATCTGTATGAACCGGCTAAAGGACCTTGCGAGCTCTCCAACCCTGTCCTTTTGAGAACGGAGATCTATGATACTTCCCTGCCTGGCATGCTTCGCAAACACCCTAAATCTATTGTTGGATGATAGGTAAACTATCCATATCTCTCAAGCCAACAGAGAGAGATAGGATAGGTTGAGATGCCCATAACGTTGATGCCACAGAGTACTGATTGCAAAGGAACTCTTGGCTGCCAATGCATTCTCCTAAACCTCTCCAGTGTCAACTAGCCAATACAAACCATGGTCTTCAATGCCAACTGGTATGGTCTACTTGGACTCCTTGACAACTATGTGGCACTTGTGCGTACTGAAGATGGCATCCAACTTAGGACAATGGTGCATAATTTGACTCATTGAGAGAAAATTAAGCTCCATTCCTAGTACATAGTATACATTGAGGAAAAGAAGATTTTTTCCTCCAGATGTGAATTGGACATTACCTTTACCAACCACTGTATACTCCTCACCGCCACCAAAGATCACCAAATCTGAACAAGTTGTATAGTCAGTGAACCAATCCTTCCTATGAGTGAAATGTTTGGATGCTCAAGAATCAATGTACCAAGCTGAGGACTTGGCGTGATCTGCTAGCTGTTTAGCCATAAATGTAAAGAAGGCACACTCCTACTCAGAATGTTCTACAACATGGGCCTTTGGTTGAGACCCTCCCTAGTTGGATTTTTTATCATCCAACCTCTTTCTACAGTGTTTCTTCATGTGACCAAGTTTTCCATAATAGTGGCATGCCATACTCTTCAGATTCTTTGAAGAATCATCAGAAATCTCTTGACCTTTCTTCTGAAGCCACTTTCCTTTTCCCTTATCCTTGGTTGCGAAGGTATGTTCAATAGTAGGTGTATCACTACTGCTACCAAACTGTTTCTTCCATCTGTCCTGCTGCAAGAGTTTGTTGCACAAGTCATCGAACTTCAAGTCAACTCTTGTAGAAGTGATATTAAGAGTCAATAAAGTGCTCATATGAGCATGGTAAAATTTTCAATGTGATAACTGTTGGCGTGACAATTCGCACCTCTGGAGTATGAATTGACCACAGACAGCTATGCATAGTGTGTAATGATTGCTCTTCAAATTAGGAGGGGAAGCTCCCTCTTGTGTTGATTTGCGTGAAAATGTAAAGTAATCTAACTCCTATCTATTTGTCTCAGCTAGAAGAGGCACAAGGTTAAGGAAACCAAGAGCATTGCATTAAAGGATTTTCTTTGGTTTTATAGATCTCTAACTACAACTAAACTAAATGCTTTAATCTATCTAATCTCCTCAAGAAAATAGAGCATGAGGAAAAAGGAGCAGGAATGGGTTTTACAATAATCTTTAAGTCAAGATTTCCAAGGAGATGACGACACCTATCCGAGGCGTAGGCTGAAAGAAATATTATTGGCAACAACATCAAACGATAATCTATACTTTTAAATTCTCAAGGAGGTGATGGCACCTATCCGAGGTGTAGATATGAAACAAAGATTATTAATCACGACAATACATGATAAGCTTCACTTCTAAATTCCTAAGGAGATGACAACACCTATCCAAGGTGTAGATATGAAACAAAGCCTATTAATCACAACATAGAATAGAAAACTAGGACATCAAACTGCATTGGCGAGACACGCATACAATAAACAATCAAACTAGCCACTATATTTAATCTAAGGTGAACAAGTACCACAATAATAACATTCAGGTAAGGCAACTCAACTATTTATTATCATAGTAAAAGTTCTTGAATAGATACAGAATAGAAATACTACAAGTAAGGTTGCTCAACATGTATGCTATTGCGTACAAAAGTTAATTACAAATGAGCAAAGAGCTCTTATTTATAGACATCAAAGATGTAGGGAACCCTAAAATCACCTTGAGTCAACTACAGTCTTGCAAGCATGCAATATTTTATTGCTAAATCTAAATAAAGGAAACTATACAGTTAACTAGAAAACTACAATCAATTAACCGAAACAAGACTCAACTAACTAGACATGTGCAACATGCAAGTCCTTATTGAAATAAAATAACTGATCCTAACTGAAAGTATAAACTCTTGTGAAGATATCTCCAAGGATGAGATGTGCATGCATAAAATCAACAATTAGAACTCAAGACTAAATGTCGAGTTAACTACTGCTCATAACTCTATCCTTGAAAATAACTGCAGGTTCCAATTGACAGATCACTCTAGGTCATCACGGTCTAACACCTCATCCAAGAACTGGTCGATTGTCTCATCCTCTAGTACTTTGACGTTGTCCATGATGATAACCTGCCTATTCAACTCCCTGTCACCATCACTGATCGCCCTCTGACATTCTCTAACCTCTTCAATTGCCTTTTTGAAACTAGTTGTCATCACTGAGATGTGATCCAACTTGGACGCCATAGGATCTCCCTCAAGACTATCACAAAACAGCCTCTCAAACTCAACCTGTACTACATCAAGTTCAACATATGTACCATCTTCAAAAAGATAATGGCACAGGATTTGAGTGACAACTGTTGATGAGTTTGAGAGCTCCAGTAACATTCTCTTTGAGCGCATCCAACCTGGTAGAGATTCTCTCGTACGTTTCCATCCTGAAGAGGTGTTGTTCTCTCCAAGCAAAAATTTTCCTTTTCTCTTCTTCTACTACCATTACATCATATGCAATTGCCAACTAAGATATGAGAATCCAATCTTTCGCCATGCCTTCTGCCACAGTTATTTTGAGTTGCTAGATTCCCTGACGAAGTCCATGCACATCGCTCCTCAACTGATATAACTCTACGAGAAGATGTCGACCTGTAACAATGAAGTTTTCAACCTAGTTGTCCAAAAAATTTCCATGATTAACTAACTAATCCAACTTCTATTGTTTTGCAGGTGTGCTTTGTGGAAGAACAGGTGCTCTGCTTGGGTTTCCATGAACGAGATCAAAAATATACTATCGGAGTTTCCTAATTTTAGCCTTAAGAAGTGCTTTATCTTCTCTGTCCTTCATGACATGCTCTTCAAGATTATTTGTGACAATCTTGAGGAGGCTCACGTCCATTTTCTGAGTGCTCCTGCCAAGATTTTCTTTGACGAAGGTGAAATCACCAACCTCAACTTCATCCGGGCTCTTACCCTCTGGTGGCGTAGCAACTTCTATGATGATCTTTGCTTTTGAAGTCTTCTCTATGTGCACCTGCTTCTTGATTTTCTTGTTCGACCTTCCTTGATAAGGATCACCAAACTTAGACAAATCAAGCTGATATGAAGGCTCTCACCTCTGTCTTCCCAAAGATTTCTCAAGCCAACATGAATGAAAAATATTATCAGCTCGAGGAGAGACTGTTGCTGTTGTATCAACCTGTGGTGGATCAACTATATTTGATGCTCCTCGAGTTGGTGGTTCCGGCTTTGAGTCTATATCAATAGGAGGTGACTTTGATGAAAATGGCGAACTAGGAGGTGAAAGATGTGGTTCAGCCTATATAACTATCTCTACTGGAACTTCAGGCGCCCTTTCAACCTATTTATGCTTTCGTTTGCCTGTACTTCTCCCCTTTGTGTTTCCATTGACTCTAACACCTTCAAGCGGCTTCAAGATAACCTTAACTCGAGGCCTTGACCTTGAAGTAGAAGGTAGTGAGGAAAACCCCACTAGCAGCTCTATGACTGGAACTGTCTTGCACCTTCTTCCTCTCCAAGAAGTGCATGCTAGTTTTGATAATTGACTTTGACACATCCTCAATTGAAGTACTCTCCCTGGCATACCAATCTAGTTGGTGAAGTGACTAGCGAGCAACTTGATCTTTGACATATGAGCTAAGCAATACCTCTCTATCATCATCTAACAAACCTTCAACATCCTCTGATAGGAAATCAACAAGTTGAGCAATAGTAAGTCTATAGCAATGATGTCGGAGAACTTCAAATTCATCTTCGCAATTAGCCCAAAAGTCCTCAAGCGCTGGCTTGTGTGCAATACTTCGCTTCAACCGAGCTACATAATGACCCAAAGGATCATAGGAACGCCTCTCGATGTGATACTTGAGGTTGAATTTCTCTAGCTCGTTGGTCATAAACTTGCAATCAGTGGTAGTCCTACATGTGAAAATACCCCATATGAAAGGAAAGGTGAATGTTGTCTTATGGCGACTGCGAAGAAAAGAGTGAACATGTTGAGCCTATCTGAGAAACTCCAAGGACTTTGTCTGATGGGTGTCTCGGTAGCATCAGAGGTTCTCCGGTGTAACCATACACTTGGATATATGTGAAAGTGGGGAATTGAATTAACCAATCTGCCCAACTCTCCATCGCTGATTTTTCCTCTAGAGAAATCTTGATGTGCATTTCATTATCGAGATCTCTGACTGTCTTCATGAAAAAGTGATCATTCACTGCCTTGAAATCTCGTTCAGCTTTTGAGAACTCCAATTGAGAGTAATATTCATGAACATGTTGAACACCAAGAGTCCCGTTGGTCTTCAAGTGTCTAAAATTTCCTTGGGATGCAATTAAGTAGACTAGGAAAGAAACCATGTGAAACTCGTGGATTTTGAGGAATGCAGTGACTTGTTGGTGAAGGCACTCGCTGATTAACATGGCCCAGTCAAAGTGTTTTGTACCATCGAGGATCCTATAAATGACATAGAACATCCACGATTAGAAAATAGTAGCCTCCCCCTAACCTGTAACTCGATTGAGTAGAGTTATCAAAATAACAACTTCATCCTTGAATTCGCCGCAACCAACCTTCTTTGGCATATTGGTCTTCTGTATTTTCAACCATCTCTGAGCAACTTTCCTCTGTGATCTCTCTTGGTCTTCATACCATATCTTATCACAAGCCTCAATGACTATAGTGAAATTTTCTGAACGAGGAATAGCAAAGCACTTTTCCACATCCCTCGGCCTAAGGCTGCAGATGACTCTCCCATCAGCTGACCCGATTTTTCGTGTAGACGAGTCATAGTGTTTGATACAAGTAAGAACAAACTCGAGATCAAAAGCCATGATAGGAATAGACACTGCTGCCAGCAACCCGGAATGCTCAAGATTCTTCACTGTATTGCTGCTAATGCCTTCCAACATGTTCAGATTGACCACTGGATAAACACGACCCAAGTCTATGTCCGAGGTTTTCAAAAAGTCATGCATTAAGATTAATTTGGTCTTATAATCTATGGGGTTGAATTGCATTTTAAAAATATGGATTTTTGACTATAAAGTTGGGTATGTTCGAACAACTTTTAGAAAAAGTTGAAAAAAGCACTGGAAGAGGCTAAAAATAGCCAGTTGCGGGAAATTTTTTTGGAATTTTTCTAAAATGTGGGTGTTGTAGAGAATTTATTTTAAGCAAACCCAGATCATCAAAAATTTGAAAATATGAGTTTTAGCAAGGCATGCAAAGGCTTTTCAGTCAAGAAAAAGTAGGGGTTTTAGAGCTTCCCGAGGCAATTTTCCCGAGAAAATTTGGAACATGGGTTTTGTAGGCAATGGAATTCTAAGGCAACCTAGATGATTCGATTTTATAAAATATGTGTTTTTGACCCACATGCAAAGGAATCTTCAGAAAAAAGCGCAATGCTTCTAGAATAAAAGCAGCAGGGCAATTTTCTCAAAAAAATCTAAGACATGGGTTTTGCTGTTGTCGTTGAAATATGTGAACCTAGATGATCAGATTCTAAAAATTTCACCATTTTCTTTGACATGTGAGAGAAAACCGAAGACAAGAATAGAATAATTTTAGACAGAAGAGAGAAGTTTGTTTATTCTGCCTCAAAAAGTCACCTATGCTTGAACTGGATTTGATGAAATTTGCATGCACTAAAAAATTGAAGTTTGGAAAAATAATCTTCTAAACAATCTGGACCTGGCACCGCGAAGAACATTGAAAAATATTACTCGAAGCACCTTAAGATCTTCATTTTCTCAAGAAAATCATGTTTGCTTGCACTTGTGATGAGAAAATGGTGCCAATAATGACTTAAATAAATAAATTTAAGTCTAAAATCGTCCCATTTGCATTAAAACTAGGTGCCATCCTTGATTGGACCCCAAAATATATGGAAAGGTCTAATTGGACCCACTTAACTCAGTTAACTACTTGAGAAATCCGCCCTAAATAGGGCGATAGCTTCTGATTGGACCAAAAACAGTTAACAATTCCATGCAAACATGAATTGCCCTTTTTGCAAGCAAAATTAAGTTCAGATGAAAATAATTAACTTGAGAATTAAATAATATTTAATCTCAGTTCACAATCTCCACCTTTCATGGGCACTTATGCACTTGAGTCTAAAATTCAAACTTTGACTCTAGGCGTCACTTTCCAGACAACCAATTTTATGAAAATTTAAATTCGCAAACCTTGTCGGAGCCCATGTTCAACCACTGATTCTGATTGACTAACACGCCCAATTGACTCATTGACAATTTCGTTGAAGAGTAGGATCAAAACTGACAAAACACTCCTTGAGACTGCAATCCATAATTCTAAGGTCTAAGGCTTCAAAAAGCAGGGTGCACCTGGTCAAAAGTTGCACTTTTGTCTCTAGACTTAGTCAAATTTTCATCACTTTGAAGGCGATTATGATCTCCTTACATCTCGCATTTGGAAAAACTTCAGAACTGAAAGGTAGGCTCGTCGCAAAGCTGGCTCCATTCTACACAAGAGCTCTTGGAGAGCATTTTTCCAAATTTCATCATCTAATGGGTTAAAAGCAAGGGCGCCCCTGGCCTCCAAGTGTGGTTTTGTTACCAGACTTAGCCATTTTACAAACTGGCTAAAAATCCACTTAAACTCCAGCTACAGGCTACTGACTCGTCCTCTGACCTAACTGAGATATGCAACGGAAAGCTAGATGTAACACAAACGAGATGAATACCTAAGATCACCAGAAATACTGCATTCAAGGCTCCAAAACCTTGGGCACCCCTAGCCTCCAAGGGCGCTTTTTCTTTTTCCCTTGAGATTTTGACCATGATTAAACCTTATGTTTGACTCTTGATTCCGATAGTTCAGCAACTCGGATTAACTCGCTGATGAATTTGTTGCAAAGCCTGATCAAGTTTGAGATAAACATCCTAGATATCATTTGGTCGGAAACCTCCATCTGGTCCCTCAAAAAGATGGGCACCCTTGGCTAAGAGGCACGCTTTTCATTCTAGTGTTAAGTCATTTTTGCACCTCCCTCATTTCTCATTCAATCTCTCGTATCAGGTGCTAGATAGATCTTTCAGGCTGGCTGATAGGCTCATTGCAAAGCTAATAGTATTCCTGATAAGTCTTCTTGGAAGTGACAAACCTCAAAACTAAAATTTAGGCCTCTGAAATCTAGGGCGCCCCTGGCCTCCAGGGGCTCTGGTGCTCCAGAGTTGGGAATTTTTTTATGATTTTCATCCAAGCGAAAAATATCCTCCGAGACAAAGTACCTGTAGATTCTTCATTTGAGCGTTTTAAGCTTAGATTTCAACACCTAGTCTTTGGCCATCTGCCATTGACGACTGCAGAGCTCCTAACTTTCTATCTGAAAAAAGTGAAAACTACCCACCAAACTTAAACTGAGTTTTAACTGAAACTAACTTCACCACTGTGATCATGAAGCAAAATAATCCAATCAAAACTTTTCAGTCAATTATGACAAGTTTCAATTTTTAGGGTTTTGCGACCTGAAACAGGGGTGCTTGAAACCATAATTTTCAATTTTTCCAAATTTCACCAGTATATTCCTAACATCAAACTGACTCAAATTCCATACTTGATTTTCCCAAAAACTTTGTTTTGACATCATTTTACAAGGTTTAGACTCTTTTAAGCAAAATGCCTTAATGAAGCAAAAAATTTGGTTTGGGTACAACAACAACCATAGTGTCTTCTTCTTCAATCATGTGACCTATTGCTTCTAGCTGATCGCGAATTTCTTTGATCTTCATCAAGTGATCCTGCAAAGACATCTTCTCATCCATCATGATCAAGAATAACACATTCTTCAGGAAGAAGGCCCTTCCCTTGTCTAACGTCTCATATAGATCTCGCAGGTGCTTCCAAATCTCGGCAGAGGTCTTGCTTGAAGGAACCTCTGGAAGCATCTCATCTGTGATAGATAACTTGAGAAGCATAACTTCCTCTTGATTACTTCCATCAAATTTGTCTTGGCCCTTTCCCACAATTGTGGGATGTGTGTTTGTTCCAAGGACAATCTGATCAAGGCACCTATATTCGAAGATGGAGCATCTGTTGTTTCCAAGTGTTGTAATTTTTTCCATTGAACCTTTGACAGCCTTCCAACATGATTTTGAGTAATGAAGTCATCCCTCCCATAATATGAAGTCACAGAAAATGATGAAACCCTAGGTCTAAAAAAGAAAATTAGAACCCTAGCTTGCACAAAGAGGCAGAAAACCACGATTTTTGTCCAAAAAAATCAGAAAAAAAAAAAGATGCAAAAATAACTATTGTCACACTGCTACAAAACCCTAGGTCTTGATTTTGATCAAAACCTGCATTACGGGGCCACGTCTGCATTTTACCCCGTTTTTTATGCAAGAGATGAAATGAAATTGTTGGGACGTAGAAAGTCCCGCCCGGCCCTTGCCGGAAGTTCCCGCACTTTGCCTCAATATGGGGGCGGGGTATATTATCAGACAAAAGTTGACCATCCCCGTCCGTTGGTGAAAATGGCTAGCCGTACCTACGACAAAATCAAACGCATTTTTTAAAAAAATAAAGTTTTTTAAATTAAAAAAAAAGGTAGGGGGGGCCCACAAGGGACGCCCCAATGTGCACTTAACCTAATTTGTGCCTTATATGTGGCCTAAAATGAGAAAAGCAACTCATTTTTATTTCTTGCCTTGTGAAGTGAAGCATAGCAAAAGGAGAGCAGCTGAGTGAAGGAGAGAACAGCAGTTTGAAGAGGAGCTTAGGGCATCATTTCCACATATTAGAGGTATGTTTTTCATCTTTGTTTTGTATTTGCTATTTGTTTTTAATTTTTGCAAGATTTTTTAAGTTTTTCAACACATAGAAAGGGCATTTAGTGTTTACTTCTTTTTTTTAACTTGCAGCTCTTTGAAATCAGAAACTTCATAAAAATTTAGAAAACAACCATGAGTAGCAGCAGTGATAGTGAAAGTGAGGATATTGAAATCCAAATGCAAGAAAGAACTCAAACTCAAAGAACAAGAAATAGACATAGAGGTAGTGCAACTGCAAACATTGGGGGGTGTTCAGAGAGTGGGAGTGGAGTAGGGTCAGCAAGTTCAAACCCCATTTGAATGTCCATCTGAAGGCCTCAAAAAATGGGCAAAAGGCCCATTTAACCCCAAAAAACCTCTACTACAATTTGCAACAAGAGTTGATAAAGATAAGAAAAAAAATTCGGGGGGTAGTAGAGTATGGGAGTGTCATTTGTGCCACAAACAATATAGGGGCAGCTATACGAGAGTTTATTGCCATCTTTTGTGGATTGGTGGTCAAGGGGTGAAAGGGTGTAGAAAAATAACCCAACAACAAAAAATTGAGGCAACTAAATTGCATATGGAGGGGGAGGCATTAAGTAAAGGGGTTTCAATTGAGAGTTTGCAGCCTAGTATGGGAATGCCTACACCATCACTAGATGTTGCTTCAGCTTCTCACTCTCATGCGGGGGATGATTCTACTAGAGGAAAGAAAAGGAGTATGAATGTTGCTGATATGTTTAATGTTACAGCAAAAGATGGGGCTGATTCCTCTATTGCCAAGTTTTTTTATGCTAATGCCATACCATTTCATGTCTCACGTTCACCATATTTTAAACAAATGTGCAAAGATATTGTAGTTGCTGGTCCCTCATATGTTCCACCTGGAGAAACTAAGTTACGCACCACCCTTCTTGATAAAGAGTACTCCAAGGTGAGTATTTTGATGGAGGATATGAGACAAACATGGTTGACAGATGGCTGCTCCATAATCATGGATGGGTGGACCGATATCAAACATCGACCACTCATCAATCTTATTGTCACTAGTACAGTAGGCTCTTATTTTCTTAGAGTTGTAGATTGTTGGGCAAATGGAAGGATGCAACCTTCCAATTTCAGATTTTGAGAGATGCTATAGAGGAGGTTGGAGCCTCTAATGTTGTGCAGGTATGATTTAATTTGATTTTCTTTCGTTCTTATTTTTTATTTTGATTTTCTTCATAGTTATTTAAAATTTTCATTTTGATATCTATATTCTATACTAATCTAGTAATCTCATATCAACTTGATGATATGCCATTGCCAGGTAGTGACCGATTCAGCCCGTGTGTGTAAATTAGCTGGATTGATGGTGGAGAGTGCTTATAAGCACATTTTTTGGACCCCTTGTTGCGTGCATGCATTGAACAATACCTTGAAGGACATTGGGAAGATAGATTGGGTGAAGGCAGTGGTTGCAGAGGCTAGAGAGGTGCAAATGTTCATTTGCAACCATCAGACTTCACTTGCTTTGTTTAGAACATTTTCGAGGAAGGAATTCCTCAAGCCCGTGGAGACTAGATATGCCAGCTACTTCATTTTATTGGAGAGGATGCTTGAGGTCCGAGAGGCTCTACAATTAATGATGGTCAATGTAGAGTGGGGTAGATGGCAAGAGTCAAGCACAACGGAGGGAAAAAGGGTGAAACAAAAAATCCTTGATGATGACTGGTGGTCCACAATGAGGTAAGAAAATTGGCATTGCTGATTTTATTATTTATTTGAATTATTAAATTTTATTATTGCTGATTTTCATTGTATTATTTAATATTTATAGGCTAGCAGCTTACCTGATTCTAATTTTTGTAACTTGTTTGCACTTGCAGTTATGTATGCTCCTTCATTCAGCCTATTGTGCAAGTGATTAGATATGCTGATACTGACTCTCCTAGCCTTGGAGAGATTTATGAGACCTTTGATAGTATGCTTGGACAGGTCAAACAAGCAATTTATAGCAAGGACCCTTCTTTGGCATTTTATGAGGAGCATCTTAGGCCCATTGTGACGCGACGGTGGGACATTATGAACACCCCGCTTCATATGGCAGCCTATGCTCTCAATCCGAAATGGTATGCACCGAGGCCTGGGAGAGTGGCTCCATCTCATGATGAAGAGGTGAAAGAAGGCTTCATGAGGGCCCTTACAAAAATGTATACTTCAGAGGAATCTACCATACTTCGCACACAATGGCTTGCATTTTCCAATCTTCGTGGTCCAACCTTCGGCAAACCAGAGGCGAGGATGGATAGAGCTACATTGGCTCAAACCGACCCTATTGGATGGTGGACGTGGCATGGGAAGGATGCACCAGAGTTGAGATTACTTGTTGTTCGCCTTCTTTCACAGGTTGCCAGTTCCTCTGCTGCAGAGAGGAATTGGTCCACATATAGCTTCATCCAATCAGTCAAGAGGAACTGCCTTACCTCTAGACGATCGGAGAAGTTGGTGGCAGTACACAGTGCTTTGCGCTTACAGGATCGCCAGTCTAGTGAGTATCGTCAGACTCCAGCCTTACGTTGGGATGTTAATCCCGAAGATGCTACGCAGATTGAGGAGGAGGATGCACATGAGGGATTGGTGGGTGTTCCATTGGTTGAGACAGATCCTTCTATTGACATGGACACTGACACTGACTTAGACTTCGTGCTCTGATGGCGAGGGCGATGCTGATTTAGACCTACCTTCTGCTGATTAGGGACCATGGACAGCGATATATTTTCTTAGTTTTATGTTTATCATGTCATTTCATAGTTGAGACTTGGAGCCTTTAGGCATTTTGGTTATAATTATCAGACTTTTATATGATATGTATGCACATTTATAATGAAAAGCATTTGAACTTTGTTAATCTGTTTGTCAATTCTCATATGAAATCTCAATTCAAGTCTAATGATATGTATTAAGCTTATACAATGTCTAGAATGAATGCTTTATCAATGTTATGCTATGAACTTTTGAAATTTCTCTATATTTTTAAAAATTTCCCTATTTTTTTAATAGTCGTCCCCTAAAACATGACCCAAAAGTACCTTGCCAGAAACTCATCCTACCATATTGGGTACTCCCGTCCCGAAACCCAATGGAGCATAGTTTTTCATTACATATTTTATAGAAGGAAGTTAAAAGGGTGAGCTCTTTACCACAACACAAACCATACCTTTTCAATATCACATAAATAAATGAATACCTAAGATGTACGAAAATGAATCCTAAGAGCACTTCACAAGGATAAGAAGATACAAATTGCACCACATGGTCAGATGAGACATTAAAGTAAGGGTCTTGATTAAACATTCTGCGACTATGAGCTATAATGTACTCAAGCATAATATCATTTGGCTAGAAGAAGAGATTAAATTATTTGACAAATTCTATTATTTTTTTCTAAACAGATAAGAAAAGATTATAAGGACAGTTACATTACAATCTTAAAATATGTCCACGAAAACTAAAGGGCCACGGTAATTGCGCTACCCAAATTGCTCCAAGTTTTGGATTGGAGAAACTCAAAATGATCAAGTCAGAACTCAAAACCACAATAGTAGACACATAAAATTTAGCTTAAAATGATAATAATTGAAAATATTGCCAAAAAAACATGTATTATTGAGCTTGACACATATCATTAAACTATCGAAACGTTATAGAGACACTAAGCGTTGGCAATGCGTGACACCCAACATATACTAATTTTAACACCATAGGATGATATAAAGCATTGAGTAACGACGAAGAAACAAACACAGGTTGAGTAACTGAGAACATAATTGGTACAAGGTTAGAATATTGCAAGGCCATGGATCTCAGTTCGACATATAATAAGGAATTACAACAAACAATGGAGAAACAGAAGAAGATGAAGTAACATTGCAGAGGTCACAAATATCATACATGCTCATTCTGAGATGATACAAAGATTAGTGAGAGTTACATTAACATTCACTCGGTTATCCAAAAGTAATCAATGATAGTATCCCAAATCATTTAAAATATAATTTACATTCAGCTAGATTATAAGTGACCAAAAGAGTTAAAGACATGAGAGTTTTCAATTCCAAAAAGAGAAGAACTTAGCTAATGTTGGAAACAAAGACAAGCCAAAGAAACAAATAACAACATAAACAGAGAGGAAAGAACAAAATAACAGTTTATACCAAAGATATTAGAAACAAGACAGAGTTTTTCATTAATGCCTTTTAAAAGTAGAGCTGCCTGTGCTCTAATACGGTCATGCCTTTTTTGCATCCAAAAACTAATACATTCTCATACATAAAAACATAGTATATGTCCTTTTTCCATACATCAAAATAGAGTAGCGTGGAGAAGCTTCCAGATTATGCCAAAAATTGGAAGAGTCTAGATACAACAAAGAGAGAAATAGAAGAAAGAAGAAGTGGGAAATAAATGCGGTTGGTGGAGAGTTGAAACGATGTGGTAGGGAAGATTACTGTAGTCTAGCTAGAGCACCACAACAGCCAACACTCCCCCTTAATATTTACTGCCATGTATGTTTGCAATTCCAATTCCTTCCTAGAGATGCTCAAAAACATTCTTTGCAAGCGGCTTTGTGAAAATATCTACAAATTGTTCTTCAGACCTACAAAACTCAAGATATATGTCACCATTCTTCACCAATTCTCGTATAAAATGATATCTTGTATCAATATGCTTGCTTCGTTTATGAAAGCCATGATTTTTAGATAAAGCAATTATAGAATTATTATCACAATAAATTTTTGTAGGTTCTTCTTGTGGATGCCTCAAATCTGAAAGTACTCTTCTCATCCATACTGCCTTGCAAGCTGCTGATGTAGCTACAACATATTTTTCTTTAGCTGATGAGAGTGTCACAATTGGTTGTTTCTTTGATGCCCAAGAGATAGCACCCGATCCTAGATGAAAGATATACCCTGAAGTGCTTTTTCTATCATCCATGCTACCTCCCTAATCACTAACTGTATATCTAATCAGTTTGTAGTCATTTGAAGATGTATACAAGATCCCAAAGTTCTTTGTTCCAGCTATGTATCTTAAAACTCTTTTTCCAACTTTCCAATGTGATTCCTTTGGTTTTTCCATGAATATAGAAATGAGACTAACCCCATACATGATATCCAGTCTTGTGGCAGTTAGATACATAAGGTTTCCAACTAATCTCTTGAATAAGGTT
>VDFB02293552.1:0-49895 GCA_007258455.2 Sequoia sempervirens
GATGGATTGTTTTATGAAGATGTGAAAGTTATTGAATAAAAAAATCCCAAATAGCCTCTTTATTTGTTAACTCCCGCACTAATCTGCCAGTTAATGTTAATAAACCAAAACTTTCTATAAAATGGTGCATGAATAAGGACATTGAAGATAACTTTTGGGATTGTTGGTGGATGGTTTTTGATAAACCACCCAAAAACAATATTGATGTACCATTTTACTTTATTAAAAAATTATATGCTGAGTTTGTGTTAGGGAAACATGTCAATTACTTGGACATTAAACCCTTCCATGGCATCGGTGGAGGTATGCCCCAAGATAGACTAGGGGAAGTTAGAGTAGTCCAAGGCCCATATGTTCCCCCTCCTCCCCTTCTTCAACCACCTCCAGTACATCATCCAGATATTATCGAGGATGTAGCCATATAGAATATTATGGCTATTCACTATTTGAGTGATCTTTTGGTTTCCCATATTGCTATAGTAGCTCAACCACATGTTGGTGAGTTGGTGATGGATCGAGTGCTATTGCATCATCCTCCTTAGGTCCACATATCTGTGTGCCACATACTTGTACTATGTGCCACTAGATATGCTTGAGTCCTCTTGTACAACCCGCTGAGCATCCCTTGGACACTTCTGATTATGACCTCCATGATGTGGATGATATAGGATATCGAACGCAAGTGATTGGAGCACACCCTACAGAGTCCTCTCCTGCTAGAGAGGGGGACGTTGGAATAGTTACACATGTAAGATTTAAGTTGTAATTTCATAACTTGCATTTTTTAAAAAATGAATATTAATAAGAGATAGTATCAAGTACTAATATTTATTTACATGGTCTATTTAACAATTGATGTTTGAGGAGGAGCTTTTAGAGGTTATTGATAGCACCCTCATGGCCATTTCATTTGGCCTCAACATGCATACAGTATATATTTTTGCACACTCGTTTACATTTTTTTATTATAAACTTGTCATTTGAATTGTCATTAATGAAATTATATATTAACTTATATGTTTATCTTATTTTCCTCTTGTAGGAAACACGTAGTGCAAGCGAGGTGCAACACTGTCCAGACTGTGGAGGCACAATGGTAGATAAGGAAAAGGTAATTGAACTCAAATTTTATTGAATTAAGATTTTTAAGATCTTATAGTGATTATACATACATTGACATAGATTGGTAGTTTCATATACTTGTCATTTTTATGTATAAGCAGTTATGAGCTACACATCCTTGTTGAAAAGTGTCACAATTCTTGAAAGAGTAGGTGTTGGAACACCTCAAGGAGTAGTTGTCGAAAAAAATCAAGGAGGAGGTGTCAAAAAACCTAAAGGAGATAAAGAAAAAGAGATGCCTAAAGAGGTATGTGTTTATTTTATTTTGTGTTTGGTAAATATGTTCCTATTACTAACAATTGTATGCTAACTTGTATCAATTTTATGCTTTCGTTCACATATATAGATTGACATTGCAAAAGTTGGTTTGATTGGTTCTTTGAGAGGGGCATATTCTCGGACTCGTGACCGTTTGAAGAGATGTAGACATGAGGTAATCAAGATTTCAATTTTAGAGTTCAATTATAATTCAATGTATATTGATTTAGATGTTAATTATTCGATTTTAAATTATATAATATAACTAATCTCAATTGTGGTTTGAATTTTTCTTGTGCAGGTACCTTTAGAGCCAAAGAGTGCTTCAAAGAGGCTCCATTTTGATGATCCACCAGTAGTTTAGGATGAGATAAACATTTTGGCATGTATATTTTGAATAGATATTGAGATGGCATATACCACATTTTGTAAAACTTTTTTTGAGTTGGCATTGATTCCTTTTTTGTATATGGACATACACTTGATTATTGGATAATTTGATATATATAAGTTGAGAATTGAAACAATTTGTTCTTCATGTGCATGCTTAAACTCTTCAAAAATTTAATCTTGAGCAATGGTTAAATATCAATGTACAATAGCATAAAAGTAATGGTTATATTATATAGTTCACAATAAAAAATAATGAATAATGGTTAAATTATATCATATATTTCTTAGTTATATTATATAGTTTAAACAACTTTGAAGACAAAAACAATGGTAAAGTTTAACATTTTAACTTTAAAGTTTAAATACACAAATGTCATTGTCTCACACTACATATTTCATATTGGATTATCATTACATATTGAAATTCAAAAAATATCATATATCCTTTATAGAGTATAGAAAATATTACTATTTTCTTCTCCTTCTCCCTCACAAATTAATGTTTTATTTCATGTAGCATTTCTTAAAAAGTAGACTAATGATAATTATCATGTTCTAGTGCAGGAGCACCCATAGGCCTATCATGCCTCCAAGAGTAAAAGTTTTAGTTTTGTCTTGATTTTTATTGTTTTATGTTAATAAGGTCATTTTATACCATTAATAATCATTTGGAGTCATTTCAGAAGTTTCTGGGTCATTTGGGTAAAAGATGTAAAAAATTGCCAAATGTTGTCAATGTTGTCAATGACAACTTTTCAATTGTAATGATAACTTTTTGAAATTTTGTTAAAAGTTAGTTGGAGATTGGTTGGAGGCTGAAAACTACTTGTAAGGGCATAAATAAATCTTGTAAACATGACCTTAGGGTTGGAGAAGTTGAAAATAAGAATTTGCATCTTTGAAGAAGAAGATTTCTATATTTTTCCAACGTCTTGTGATGTTCTTTTCCTTTTTTACGGTTTGTACGGCATTATTATGATTTTAAAATGTGTGGTATGATTAGATAATTGAGTTATCTTTCAAATGCCTTTGGTTTGGTCAAATTTTATGGAGATTTGAATAACTTATGGTAATTATACCACTAGCAGCCTAAAAGTTGTTTTTTTGTACAACTTTTGTTCTGCAACTTGTACGACCAAACCAATTGTTCCAACATGTTCATATGGGTACGTTTAGGTTAGGTATGGTCCCCTTTCACACCCAAACAGACCGAAGTAGTCCGAGCTACGTTCAACTGGCGAAATCCCTTAAAAGTCCAAAGTACAAAAGGGAAACAATCTTTGATAGACTGTTACTCAGAAACCGTGATGCCTACAAACTTTTTGTTTGAGGCTACAAGATTGTGTTGGGCCTCTATAAAATAACCTCTATTGGTTTTTGATATTTCAGAAGCGTTTTCCTATGGTGATGAGTTTTTAGTTGAGGAAAAAAAGTTGTAAAATGCAAGTAGTGTAAAGTTGCAAAGTGGTGCAACTTTTGTTCTACAACGCGTACGACCAAACAAACTATTCCAACACATCCAAATGTGTAAGTTTATGCTAAGGATGGTCCTATTTTTCACTCACATACACTGAATCACTTTGATCTACATTGGACCGACAATTTCCCTTAAGAGTCTAAAGTGCTAAAAGACAACAATCTTTGAAGGGCTATTTCTTAGAAACTATGATGCTTATAGACTCTTCATCTAAGGCTATGTGATTTTTTTGGGACCCTCTACAATAACCTCTCTTAGTTTTTTCTATCTCAGAGGCATTTTTCGGTGGTGATGAGTTTTTAGTTGAGGAAAAAGTTGTCAAATGCAAGCAATATAAAGTTGCAAAGTGGTGCAACTTTCATTTTGTAACTCATACGACCAAATGAACTATTCCAACACATCTGGATGGGTACATTTATGCTAGGGATGGTTCTCTTTTGCACCCAAATACACCAAATCACTCTGAGCTACATTGGACCGGTGATTTTGCTTAAGAGTCCAAAGTGCTAAAATGCAACAATCTTTGAAGGGTTATTTCTCGGAAACTGTGATGCTTACAGACTCTCTGTCTAAGGATATGGGATTGTGTTGGGACCTTCTATAATAACTTCTCTCATTTTTTCTATCTTAGAGGCATTTTCTTATGGTGATAATTTTTCAGTTGAGGAAAAAGTTGTCAAATGCAAGTAGTGTAAAGTTGCAAAGTGGTGCAACTTTTGTTTTGCAACTCATACGACTAAGCGGATTGTTCCAAAACATCCAGATGGGTACGTTTATGTTAGGGATGGTCTTCTTTTGCACCCAAATATTCTGAATCACTCCGAGCTACATTGGACTAGCGATTTCCCTTAAGAGTCTAAAGTGCTCAAAGATAATTATTTTTTAAGGGCTATTTCTTGGAAACCGTGATGCTTACAGACTCTCTGTTTGAGGATATGGGATCATGTTGGGACCCTCTATAATAACCTCTCTCATTTTTTGCTATCTCGGAGGCATTTTTCCGTGGTGACAAGTTTTCAGTCAAGGAAAAAGTTGTCAAATGCAAGCAGTGTAAAGTTGCAAAGTGGTGCAACTTTTGTTCTACAACTCGTATGACCAAATAGACTATTCCAACATGTCTGAATGGGTACATTTATGCTAGGGATGGTCCAATTTTGTACCCAAATACACCGATTCACTCCAAGCTACATTGGACCGATGATTTCCCTTAAGAGTCCAAAGTGCTAAAAGACAACAATCTTTGAAGGGCTATTTCTCGAAAACCATGATGCTTACAGAATCTTCGTCTAAGGATATGGGATCATGTTGGGACCCTCTACAATAACCTCTCTCAATTTTTTCTATCTTAGAGGCATTTTCCCGTGGTTATGAGTTTTCAATTGAGGAAAAAGTTGTCAAATGGAAGCAACATAAAGTTGCAAAATTGTGCAACTTTCGTTCTGCAACTCGTATGACCAAACATACTGTTCAAAAATGTCTAGATGGGTACGTTTATGCTAGGGATAGTCCTCTTTTGCACCCAAATATGTCGAATCACTTTGAGCTACATTGGACTGGCAATTTCCTTTAAGAGTCCAAAGTGCTAAAATGCAACAATATTTGAAGGGCTATTTGTCAGAAACTGTGATGCTTACAGACTCTTTGTCTAAGGCTATGGGATCATGTTGGGACCATCTATAATAACCTCTCTCAGTTTTTGCTATCTCAGAGGTGTTTTCCCATGGCAACGAGTTTTCAGTTGAGAAAAAAGTTATCAAATGCAAGTAGTGTAAAGTTGCACAGTGGTGCAACTTTTGTTTTGCAACTTATAGGACCAAACAGACTATTCCAACACATTCATATGGGTACGTTTATGCTAGGGATGGTCCTCTTTTGCACCCAAATATGCTGAATCACTCTAAGCTACATTGGACCAACGATTTCCCTTAAGAGTCCAAAGTGCTAAAAGAAAATAATCTTTGAAGGGTTGTTTCTCAGAAACCGTGATGCTTATAGACTCTTTGTCTGAGGCTATGGGATTGTGTTGGGACCCTCTACAGTAACCTATCTTTATTTTTTATATCTCTAAGGAATTTTCCTGTGGTGTCAAGTTTTCAACTGATAGAAAAACGGTTAGATGGATGCGATGTAAAGGTGCAAAGGGGTTTAGGGTTCATTTTGTTCCTCGTGAGTAAGTGAAATACAAAGTATACACATTAAAACACATAGGTCGTAAAGTATACATTAGAATAGTCAAATACACTTAAGTCATGAACTACACACATGAATACAAAGTATACACATTAAAACATCTAGGTTGTAAAGTATACATTGAAATACTCATAAGTGACAAAGTATACACATCAGTTGTAAAGTATACACTTGAATACATGTAAAGTGTACACAATATGCATGATATTACCATTCAATAATTGCTATCAAATATAGGATTTAAAAAAATTCCACGTAGGCATACAACAAATGACCCTAATACATAGTCATTTCCTAGTAGGGGAATGAAATAGAGCACGCATTTCCTTCGCAGTCGACACAATTTTCCAAAAGAGTAGCATGTTGACATTCTAGAGTGACAAGCACCTATAAAAACCATCAAAGTAGCAATTAAACTAAATACAATAGAAAAGATGCTTAGAATAAGAAATATATATTATTCTAAATGACCTAATTGATGATGAAATGGTAATGCAAACTATAAAAGACACTTGCAATAACAAATCTATACTATTGTAATCTATCACATAGCTCTCCCAAATGATCAGAGCTGGCTATTATTGTAGCAAGTCCATGATCAATTGTGCCAGGAATATCACAATATACTTGAAATGAGAAATCTATATTGTCACAATAGAAAAAATGCTTAGACTAACAAATCTATATTATTCTAAACAACCTGAATGTTGATGAATTGGTAATGCAAACTATAAAAGATGCTTACAATAACAAGTCTATATTATTCTAATCGGGTATGGTCCCCTTTCACACATGCAAGGTAGATTAAAATTACAATAAAAGAATCATATTAATCATATTATAGGATAGTCATATTAATCACAAGAAGGCAAGGAGAACAATATATGTGACAACCATTAAGAAAATTCAATGCCATATTGACAATGAAGTGAATCACATTGACAGAGTGCATATTACATTCTTAGGATAGTCAAGTTACAATCATTAAATGAGGAGAATTCTCATGAAAAAGCATTGCAATAATATACAAAATATCAATATTAAAGACACTTGCATTGCAAGAGTATACAAAATATCAATATTAAAGACACCTACATTGCAATAGTATACAAAATATCAGTATTAAATAAAGAACACGAATGAAATTAAGCATAATTAACCTAAGCATTGTACCTTCCATTCTTGAATATGCTATTCAAGTATGCTTGAAGGGCCATCTCTTTGCTTAAGAGTATCCAATATTTCTTCATGATCAACATTACTAAGTGTCGATAGTTGTTTTGTCTTTGGTTTGGCATGGTGCTTCAACAACTTAACAATTGTTGCTATAACAAGGTGTGAATACATGAGAATGGTTTTGTGTTTCTCGTAGTCTTCAAATGCAAGTATGCCATTCTTTCTAATCATGTATGTTCAATCATCTTCCATCAGTTGTGTTAGCTTATGATTTAGCCTCACAAATTGAGCCAACCAATAGTTTGATATCTCTTCATTCCCCTGTGGTGCAACAATTGCAAAAAAATGTCCTGGCTGTAGTAGATTTGAAAGACAGTCATAATCAACTGAACTTTCCATTGTGTCATTTGTCATGGATATTGTTTGAGATAAAGGAGTTATATATTGTGGAACCCATTTATCCACCCACTCACTTGACTCACATTGATCCCACTCGCATTGAATACAACTTTGACAAAAACAAGCCAAATCTTGTGTCCAAATGGTCCATGTGCTCGCATCTAAGCTTCAAAATGAATGTATCTTTGAAGAGTATTTGATTGTATGACAATCCAATTTTCCTCCCACTGTAATCTCTTCAACCAACCAAAATAATCTGTGCACTATTGAATCAAGTGTCCCCCCCATGACAATGTTGAACTACACCAATCAACAATAGAACATGCATCACTAAATTTTTCTCTTGAAATCTTCAATTTCTCCTTAACTAGAGCTCTCTTTACACATTCACCTGCTCCATGCTCCCCTTTCCCATGTCTAGCTTCAAAAAAACTCCAAATATGAGGTACACCCCTCTCTACATGCATTCTGCTCAACCGATAAAACATACAAGCATTCTTGAATTGACCTATGCAGTTATCTGACCAAATGAGATGTCAACCCACTGCTATATCATGCTCTTATAAGAACTCAAAAAAATTCTCAAAACAATGTTGGACATACTCAAACAAGTGAGATCTATCATCACTCATATAAAAATGATACTCTCTGATTATCTTTTGATCCTCTTCTGTACTACTAGGTGCATGTCTATATGTTATGTGGACAAAAATAGCAATATGAATGGAATTGTAATATTGAGATTGTAACTCATTTTGTGGTTGCAATGTGTAGTTTTTTACAAAATCAGCCACTAAAATAATAGTGCCAATCAGAAAAGAGCCCTTACACATCTTGAATTGTTGATCCAACCACTGAGACCTATGGCTATGCCTTGCATACTTGTAGAATAGATTGTCCTTAAAATCTGAAATAAAATTGGCAACACTGCATTATTTTGTAACCAACTTGCATCTAGAACCTTCACCTCCACTCTGCAAAGTATATTTGGCTCTCATATCACTTTTTCTCAACAAGCTTCTTTCCAATTTCATGTTCGAAACCATCATGAAAAAATGAACAAACTTTGACAAGCCACCACATTGTGAGCACTTCACATTTAAATAATCATTTCTATAGAAAAGGCAACCATCATCTCTAGAACATAAAAATAGATCTAGCAAGTCCCTTGATGATTTCAGAAGATGCATTGCACCACACTCCTACAACATTTCATTAGTATGCAAAGTAGAATGGATATAGCATAATAGTTCATGGTACATTGAAAACTCCACATGGTATTTGCAACAAGTATTACAAATTTTAAGAGGCACACAATAAAATGGATTCAAACCTTCAAAACCTTTGTGAGTTTTCCATATTTGGATGTGTTTCAATAAATTTTTTGAACAAAATTGTTTGGCTTGATTCCAGGAAATGTTTATGATGTGGTGTACGGTCTCGATTGTCAATTCTTAACTTTAAAACATCCTTTGCGTTGGGTGATATTCTAGAGTGATCATGCCAAAATTTATGAATTACCTACTTTACATTATCAGTTAGCTTCTTATCAACACATGGAAGCCTCCCAGAAAAATCCCATGTATTATTTTGAAGAGGATCATCTATTCTTTCTCTTCTTGCAAGTGCTCTATCCAAAGTTTTACGATTTATGTCAAAATCAATAAAATTTTGTCTCGTAAAGAGATCCTTTTTCAATTGATGGCTTACTAGGGTGGTTGTAATGACTCTTCGAGCAACTCTCTTATCTTTTTCCTTGTTAATTTTTCAAATAGACTTGAGAGCGTTATAAATATTTTTGACAATAATAGAATTTTTTTCTGTCTTCTTGTTTACACGAATCTTCAATTTGGCTAGAAAAGGTCTCATCTTTTGTATCTTTAGAAATTGTACAAAAAGTTGGCATTGCTCAGTCAATGTCTTATTGCTAAAATATTGGTTGAAAAGTTGCGTAGCCCACAACTGAACGGTTTATAATGACCTCTTTCCTTCAATTTTTTTTATAATGTTCTCATCAATTTCAAGTAACCATTTAGGGGTTCTTGAAGGTCTTGAATTTGGAATATGTCTATCTTCCACACAAGGTTTAGGGTATAGGTTTGATGGATTAGGGTTGAGGGTCCAATGTATAGGGTAGAGGGTATGGGGTATAGGGTTGAGGGACTAGGGTAGAGGGTAGAGGGTATTGGGTTGAGGGTAGAGGGTTGACGATATAAGGTTGAGGGATTAGGGTTGAGGGTAGAGGGTATTGAGTTGAGGGTAGAGGTTAGAGGGTTTAAGGGTAGAGGGTTAGGGGTAGAGGGTAGAGGGTTTAGGGTAGAGGGTTAAGAGTAGATAGTTAAGGGTTTGAGGGTTTAGGGTTTAAGGGTTAAGGGTAGAGGGTAAATGGTTAAGGGTAGGGGGGAGAGAGATAGAGGGAGTTAGTGAGTGAGAGAGAGATACCTAAGAGAGGGAGAGGGGGTAGGAGGGAGATACTTGAGAAAGAGAGAGGGAGGGAGTGGGAGAGAGATAAAGGAAGGAGTGGGAGAGAGGGAGATGGGGTATGAGGGAGACACTTGAGAGATAGAGAGAGAGAGAGGGCAGAGGGTGGAGGATTTGGGTTAAGGGTTAAGAGTTTAGGTTAAGGGTAGAGGGGAGAGAGATAGAGGAGTGACTGAGAGAGAAACTTGAGAGAGGGAGAGGGTGCAGGAGGGAGATCAGAGAGAGAGGAGGGCAGAGATAGAGGGTATAGGTTAATGGTAGAGGGTTTACACATGGGGTTTAGGGTTTAAGGTTAAGGTAGAGGAGAGAGAGATAGAGGAGTGAGGAGGAGGAGAGAGACTCTGAGAGAGGGAGAGGGGGCAGGAGGGAGACTCTGAGAGAGAGAGAGGGTAGAGGCAGAGGGTTTAAGGGTTGGTTCAGGGTTTAGGCTTAAGGTAGGGAGAGAACAGAGGATTCAATGGCTGCAGGGAGGGAGGAGATAGAGGGTAGAGGATAAGGGTAGAGGGAGAGAGATAGGAGGAGCAGAGATTGAGACAGAGAGGGGAGAGGGGGGAGGGTGAGAATTGAGAGAGAGGGGAGGAAGGAGGAGTGGGAGAGAGATAGAGGGCAGAGGGTTAGAGGCTGAGGGTTTAAGGGTTTAGAGTTTATTAAGGGTTTAGGGTTTAGGCCTAGGCAGAGGGGAGCTAGAGGAGGAGTGAGAGAGAGAGACTTGAGAGAGGAGAGGGCAGGAGGAGAGTCTTGGAGAGAGAGAGGGAGGGAGCAGAGAGATAGAGGGTAGAGGGTTTAAGGGTTAAGGGTAGAGGGCTAAGGGTAGAGTGGAGAGACATAGGAGTGAGAGAGAGAGAGGGAGGGAGAGAGAGAGGGAAAGAGATAATATTTAAATATTTTATATATTAGTTATATATATATATTAGTAATATATATATATATATATTTATACATTAACTAAAATATAGAAATAATATTTAAATATTATACATAATAATATAATATTATATATTATACGCAATTCCGTAAGAGATTATCATAAATTATATATTATATATTAAATTATAAACTATATTGCATATTTAAAACTAGATATATTAAAATAAACTATAAACTATTTATTGCATTTTTTAAATCATATATTATAAACTATATTACATTTTTAAAAATCATATATAAAATATATCAGATATCTGATTCAAGTCAGATATCTAATTTAATTGGATATCCAGATTTGAATCGGATATGCGGTATTTCTAAAACAAACCTTACTACCTAGGGGTTAGCCTTTAGCTTGCTTTGAAATTTGGCTAGGACATATCAATCCTAAGAAGTCAACACAAAAAATGTGTTTAACAGCTTACCTTGCTTTTCTAGACTTCGCCCATGTGGCTGACGACTTTTTTTACCCAAAATTGATGAAACGAAAAGGGTTTTAAAGGAGATTCTTAGCTTTCCACCAATATAAATTATTCTTTACTTTGAATTTAATAAATAATTATTATTCATTTTCTATTTGAATTACAACTAAAATCCTAATTGATAGGCTTATTGAAAAACATCTATAGCTTTCAAATGGTATCACATTTTTTGAATCTGAAACATGTGTCACATTCTATGCTTTGCATACTATAGGATTAAAAAAAGAGTTGAATTTCATGAATTTTGACCAAGTTAAAGTGGTTAGACATACGAGTTTTTATATTTTTTAAAATTTGTAATAAAAAATTCATAATTAATTATTTACTTGGAAAAAAATTACCAAAAAATATGCATCACATCAGGACATGAGTCCTCTACTTATATCTAAAATCTTATAAAAAATATTATCATTTTATTGTGGTTAGGGTGGTCAAACAAGCACCTACTTCTTATTTTTTCCTTGAAATTTAAGTACTACTACATTGAAATTTCCAATTTTCACCAAATAGATTTAAAAAAAAAAACCTAGTAGTTTAGAAACTACATTCAATTTGCTACAGATTCTATTGTTACATTTTTTTGAAATAATATAGATAACTTATTCAAATTTTTATGTCAACCTCCCTAACTCTAATTTTTCTGAATTTTCATCACTAGTTAAGGGCTTGTTTTTCCATGATGATCATGCACATACCATGTTGTTGCTATTGCTATGGAGTGCCAAAGTGTTGCTTGAGAGTGATGGATGCTTGAGAATGCAAGACATATTGTGTAGAAGAATGCTAGAACTTGTGAAGAAGATGTGAAGAGATGAAATGCATGAAGAGTGTTTTTGAAGGTGGGATGAGAAAAACGGCCATATTCTAATCGGTTGGTCAAAGAGGGGCATTATAAAATCACCCCAATGGGAAGTGTAATGCCTTTTCTAGCTTCAAACACAAGAATCCTTCAAGGATGTAAGAGTTCCACACAAATTCCTACACACCATGCGAGCGTCCCGGACAGTTATTCTTCTACCGACACAAAAGACAGACACCAACTAGAATGAAGGCAGTGGGCTAATGTGGAATTTTGCCTTTGGATTTGGTTTTCTAAGGCGAGGAAGTGTAAAAGGGTAATTTGCATAAGGGGTGCAAATTCATGCCTATACAGGTGCTACTACCCATCTTGCCCATCACCCTACCCTCGAGCCCTATCAAGATGCTTCAGTGTAATCTTGAGCCTCTACTTATCACCTCTCCTACCGATGATACTGGTCATCCTTTGGACCTGCCCCATCACTAGCCTAGTGTCAAGAGGATTTGTAAATCGTAATGGAACACAACATGCCCACCACTAACCAAAATCTCGTGTAGTGCATGGATCTACAAGACCCACAACCCATCCCAATCCAAATGGGGAAATTTCTCTAAACTCTTTAATAACATCAATAGAGGAGGATGTCAACCCCCACACCTTGACCTCTCAGAACGTTTTCTCGAATTGTGCATGGTAGTCATTCATAAAATAGGTTTGTCTCTCTCTGAACTGATGGAGAACCCAATCAAGCAAATATCACTCAAGGATACTTTCCACTTGACCTATAAGCCATCTTGTCTATCTACAAAAAGGTAGCTACTCCATGTCATCGTTCCAAGCCTCACAAGCTAGCTACGACCTCCAAATGAACTCAACCATATCATCAAAAATACCTTGCCAATATTGTAGCTTGTTGGGCCAATTGTAATGCAAATAATTTGAATACCTATAAGAAAATGGATCATCAGGATCCCGATCAAGTATACCATCGGGCCTAGTCACTGGGATCCTATCCCAGGACCACATGTGTAGAAGAATCATCCCTGCTAAAATAGCAGTGTCACTTCGATATACAACCTCATGCATGTCTTGATACAAATGCGCCAAAACAAAATGAACCCAAGCATATCTGGTCCCATGCTCCATCATCTTCTTTATATAGATGTCCCAACCAACAAGAAATAAATTTCCTTTGTGATTGGGCATCAAAGGTCTGATAATCAAACTAGATAGTACCATCGATAGAGGATCAACACCATTAATGAAGGGATACAAGTAAATATTGGAATCCACAACATGTAGATACCGCACACCAAGTACTCACTGCATGGAAAGGGTCCCATGCCTAACATCATATATAACCTTCTCTTCGTGGATAGGAATCCGTGAAATCCTCCACACATCCTTGAGGGTAACAGTCGCCTTGCCAGTAGGAAGATGGAAAAACAAAGTCTTAGAGTGCCACATCTCAACAACTATGGTCATTATCGCCCTGTCACATCAGATCTTGGGAATATAACATATATGCCATATTCCAAAAATGTTAAGTGTATCTTAACCTCTTTGAATCTAGTAATTGAATCAAACAACTGTCATGGCCATCGCTCCCTAGAATACAACAGTTTGATATCCGCCTACAAACATTCAACCCACAACATAATTTTTTTCTAGAAAATAAATCATGAACTTGAGACTGCAAACAAACAAGCTAAATCATTCATTTTTGACAATAGCAAGCCCTTTTTAGATGATAGCAGCATGATTTTGTGATAGCAATTATGTTTACTATGATAGAAACTACTTTTAATGATAGCGGATACCTTATACGATAGTGATTATTCTTTTCATTAGCAGTTGGTTTTTCATTAGTGGTTACTTTCCAAATAGAAATACAATAATGTGGACTTTTCACAAAAATTATAAACAATAGTTGATGGATTTTACTATAATAGTCAAATCAAACTATAGTGTGGAAATTTTACAATAGCGATAAAATAACTTACTATGCTAGCAATCAAACTAAAAAAATAGTGTGAAAATAATGAAATTACTGCTATCGTTAAAATAAATTTTGAGCATTAATTACACAAACACTAAATGCCAAAAGAAAGAAAGGAAGGAACATACATATTGTGATGCCTATGCCAGCTGGCCTCCTGAATGAATGAACTACATTTGCTCAGTTTGGGGCACCTAGAATAATTGCCATCACAAATCAACAATCACAACAACAAGATCTCCAGAGGCAAGAATTCCCTAAGGCTAAGAGTGCAAAGGAGGAAAATGAAACCCTAATTTTTACCTTGGAAACCCTCCTAGGTTTAAATTTTGAGCATCCTGGAACTTCCCAAACCACAAATGCGAGCCTTATAGCCTAATTGTTTGTCCTCTACACATCTAAACTACACTGGAACCTTGTCGCAAGCTTGACTTGAAAATTACCTTTTCTGGCCAACCTCTCGAGGGGACAACCCAACATCATATTATCTTTCTGCTGGTCCCGTCAGAGCATAGTGGGGCATATTAAATTTTTCAAATCTTGACCTACACATCGAATTCTTTGAAACAATGTAACCAATACTTTGTCTCAAAGAGGGGCAAAATGAAGACATGTAAAAATGACATAACGTATATTACACATCCTGGATTGCATTTTTCCATCATCAACATCACTTTCATTATCACTATATTGCATTTCACATCATTTTCATCATTAACCCTATTTTCCTCTATTAATTGAATAATCTTTAATTATTTAATTAATTCACTATTTTATCATTAATTTAACCTTATCCCTCCTTATTAATTAAATAACATTACTTATTTAATTATGTCACTAATATAACTTATTCAACTAAATTAATTAAATAGTTATCATTGATTATTTAATTAATCCTATTTCCCTCTCCAAAAATAATTAAATCAATTATCTAATTCACTCAACATAATGTGTTAATAAATAAATTTCCTTTATTTATTAATTCAAAATTATCTTACACATATATCTCCAATATTAATTAATTGTTCAATTAATTAATTATGCAAACCCCTTTTTATTGAGTAAATCATGACCATTGATTTCTACTCTAATTGGTTAACTAACCCATCCCTTTCCACCAATTGCTCAATCCCACTAAACACTCAACCTAATTTCTTTAATCCCATGAATCATTCAATCTAATCCCACTAATTGTTCAATTAAAATATTTAATTGGATTAATAAGAGGAGTTAAATAATCAATCTATTTCCTCTCAACGGTTCTCAACCGTTGATCATGATATTTCATTGTTGAATCTCGATCGTTCATCTGAAATTTGAAAATCTATAAAACAATCCTCTTTCCTCTCAAAAACGATTAGAGAATATGGAGAATTTATGGAAAGATCATGTCAAGTTGACTATTGAAGCACATTGAGCTAATACTTACATCTTCAATCACCATTCATATACCTTTTAAAGTTTTTTCACAATAATAGAGGCTTCATATTGATCCAATGCAATTCAAATCAATATGAATACACTTTGACATTGGATGGTATAGCTTTATTTCATGAATTCATTTATTGTTCTTGCTTATGCTTACCTTTATTGATTGAATTCATTGCTTTATAGTTCATTTCATGAGTAATGATAGAATTTATCCTTTTTCTTTTATTTGATTTGGCCGATTCATTGTTATGTTTCCTAATGCATATTTTCCCCTATACACTATTAAGAATTTAAAGTAGAACATGTTTATAGAAAACATAGATAAAAAAGATGTAGATTTTTTTGTGACAAAGTTATGTTTTTTCAAGGCTTACCAGAGGTTCATGACCATAGTGGTGGGTTTATCTTATTACTCCTACGTAGTCACATAGTGGATGTGACAACATAGGATCGTAGTTTTCTTTGATGAGTTCAAGTTTGGTGGGTTTGCAAGATGATAGAGATGAGATTCCATCCTACGATGCTCATGACACATGGAGAGATGGTATATCAATATAATGTTATTTCATCTCCCCACTAGGGAGATGAATGTTACATTGATAGAAATCTACCACATTCTACAACTTCCCACCTGAGGGGAGAGGATATCTCTCCATGAGCCATGGACAACTTAGGATTTCTAAGACAACTAGCTCTCCTATGTCAGTTGAGTTGTCCCTACAAGAAATATTGGACACATATACCTTAGGTGGTTGGAGAAAGGGCGAGTCATAGTGCCCCTTATATATTACATCATGATTTCTACAATGGAACTCTAAGTCATCATTGAAATATGAGGCTCCCACTTGCATGTATTCCTTTTTCATTATATCAAAGATATGGAGGAGTGCAATGTTGTATTCACTTGGGGTCAGAGTATGTTGGACCACTCACACCATGAGTACCATAGCATGATATCCTACATTCTCCTTTAGGTGTGGACCTTCGAGCACATCACTTGTACTTGACCATTCAATTTTCCTTGCCGAATTATAGGTGATCTTCCTTGACCCATGCATATTCCTTGGTGTGGCAGTAGAGGTTAAAATACTTATTGTTTTTGAGGTAGATCATGGAATGGCTCAAGGTTAATGATATCATATGGCATCCACATCAAGGGATAAGACTCGACTACCACACATGCAACACGACTAGTTCCTAGCTAGTCGACACGATCACATCCTTGTATCACAATACTAGTGATGGGTCATGTGTTAGTTTGGGTAGATACAAATATTTTCCTGAATCATGCCCACATACATATAATCTTTACAAAGCCCTGTTAGACCTAGGGACCTACCTTGACCGACTATTAGGGATGCCACACTAAGTGAGGCAAGGATAAGTGATGATGATGACTCACCCCAGCTAGAAATTGATGATGTAGGGATGCCAAATGGATTTGGTCGGTGGTGGGAGACATCGAGTCCTACTCCCATCCTCCCTGAGGATGCCCCTAGAGGAGACCCAGGTGTACATGGATTTGATGGAGAGGAGGGATATAGGAGGAGGAAAATGAGTGTTGCAAGTATGAGTAGTTGGTATTGCCATTGATGTCAACAAGCTTGTGAGAGATTTTTTCAAGCTTATGTTTGTGTTGTCATTGATGACTAATGATGGTTGAGAAGTTGTGTTGATGCTTTGATCAGTTGCATTATGTTGTCATTAGTAAGTGTTATTGGTGTCAACCTCTAGTGTTGCTTTGATAATATTCTATAGATGAATAATTGAATTATAGTTGGTTTAGTGGTGATGAGGAAGTATTGAAAATGATGAGAATCACTAGTAGAAATTGAAAAATAAATGACTATGTGACTAAAAGTTTTAGTCACATGACCAAAACTTTTAGTCACGTGACTAACACTAGTAGTATTTAGAAAATAAATAACTAATTTGGTCATTTATAAGTGACTAATTTGGTCATCAGGTAAAAACACAACTAAATGACTAAATAAATGACTAATATTAGACAAATAAAAATGACTAAATAAATGACTATTACTCCTCTATTCATTTTTCTTTCAAATTTGATCATAATCCATAGAGCTTAAGCCCCCTTGTGGGACCCCTACCTAAGCAGGCCATTTGGCTGTCTAGATTGCTTGGTGCACCAAAAATACCTATTGCATAGAAGACATTGCCTCTCGATGCAATCTTAAGTCTTTCGCATATTTTATAATTTTTTTTAACATTTCACTACTAAATGGTAATCATTCCTACATCCATGTGTCAGTACTATATAACATGAGGATTTAAAACATTAATTTAAGAAAAATATTAATTTTGTCTTAAATATATTTACGCCAGAGGCGTATCCTATTTGAAGAAGACAAAGCTAATTTTGTTGATCAATGGTTGGTATCAATTTGCTGGCCATTAAACGAATCTCAACCGTTCATCAGTTTTCATAATTTTTTTCAATTATTTTTTTCCATTTATTCGCTGCTTCCCCCGCCGCTCCTCCAAACTCTTCCTTGCTGGTATTGACCATTCACTTCTCCAATTTGGTGAGCTATAGCCTAAAAATAAGGTTTCAACGAGGGTTTTTGAGTATATTTATCAAAAAAAAACTTTCTGTCGTCGCCTCCGTAAAATCCTCCACTTCATAATGATTAGGGTTCGCTTTTGTTCTTTTTAATTTATTTATTCCTATCCATCACCGTGAATACTCTCTCCACCATAATTTGAAGGGAATGTTATAGGTATGGTCCTTTTAGATTGATTCCTCTTAAATGGAAAGAGATTGAAATGAGTTGTCATTATTAATATTTATCGTATAAGCCTGACCTAACTCCGTGAATGAAAACAAGTATTTTGTCATATGATATAAGTGAGTTATATTATTTGATTATACTATTTATTGAGTTTTAAATTTTCCATGGCTATGATGATCAAGTGGTAAGGTTTGGTTCATATTTTAGATAATGATTTTTGTAAAATAAATATTTTTTAATATTTTAACTTTTGCAAAATAAAAATAATTATTTTTTAAGAATTTAACTTATATTTAATATATAATCAAATATAATCAAATTTTTTAACTACAATTTTTTTTAATTTATGCTATTTTAAATATATTAATTATACTTAATATTATATATTATATTTTAAATAAAACTATTAATTATATAAAATGATTAAAATTTATAATTAATAATTATTATGATTTATTTATTTATTTATGTCGAAGGCAGGGCTTAAATTTATACCTTAGTGTAAGTAAAATTATATATAAATCAAATATATATATATATATATATGATTATAATTCTATATAAATTTTGACAGTCTATCCAAAATCTCTCCTTTCATCTGATACAATCTTCTTAAAATTTTGATTATATTTTATGGTAAAAATCTCTAAATACGGTCGTACGACCATCAAATTTAAGCCTTGCAAGGCATATCCAATTTGAAAAAGAGCAACCTAACTTTATAAATCAACGGTTGACCTTTTTCAACATAGTGTGGAAGATGATTGAAAATATTTCCACCATTGATCATCTCCACGGGAACATTAAATGGTAGAAGCCAACACTACAATTTTTCCTTTGGCGTGTCTTTAATAATATTTGGAAGTGGTTACATTCTCAGAATTGGCGCGCAACATGATTCCCTTCTTTCAGTTGCAACAACCATCCGCAGCAGCAGTGTGTCATTTTTTCTCTACAGGCTTATCTGCAGCTCTGGAATCAAATTTCATAGGAGCAAAGGGACATTTGAAGTTATAGACAAAGAAGAGAAGAGGCTTATTGTGTTCGTCCAGCTGAGAGAATGAATGGGAGTATGTAAGGGAAAAGATTCTTTGAATATTTTTATGAGCGGCTGCTTTGACTGACTCGCATTACGTAACACCCGGTAGGTTTTCTAGTTTTGCTCATTTATCTTATGTATTATCTGAGTTTTAGTACAGAAATCCAGGTGTTTTGTTGGGTTCTCTGTTCGAGCAATTTTTGTGCATTCTAGGACCTAGGTTTTGAACTTTATTCAATTTGGTGTTGTGTGATGGATGTATGCACCACATAAGAGCCTAATCTCGTGCTGCCTTTGTATTCCTTTGCTTGTCAAAGCCTTGAGCCTCAACCTTTCCAGAATGTAGAGAAAATAATTACAAATCCTGACCCAAAGAGATCAACTTAATAATTCTGTTAGATTTTCTAGTGTTCGCCTAATAATATCGCTTCAGGAAAGTGATTTCTTATTTCTACAGGCTAATTTGATCCACTCTTCGAGATTATTTTTTATTATTCTAAGGACTGATAAATATGTATATCTTGTAATTTTTAATGTATTTTTGTGTGGTGTTGCCAAATATTTTCAAAATTAAATTATGATTTCTATATCTAGAGAGGAACACTTTAGTTTTAATGGATTATCCAATTGCCTACAATGGCTAGATCATGAAACTGTGTTGCTAGCTTCCACTGATCCATTCTTTTGATATTAGAAAATTTTCAAACCTATCTGCAATGATTCTATTTGCATTCCTCCTATTACACCATGAAAAAATCCATGTCTATCATAATATTATCCTCTAGTCTTGTTAAAGATATCCACTGTGTCCGTTGACTGATTTGGTACCCCCTGTTCTTCTCCTCTTCTAACTTAATCTCTTTGAATCTCCACCAACTATCAATAGTTTACCTTTTTGTGTTAACAACCAGCCTCTGATTTCTAGCAGGGCTTAAGCCTCTAATGGTCTTGAAGGATCTAGGTTGTTTGATACTACAGTAAGCAAAATTCATATGAGAACACTCCCACCATTTCTTGATAGTGCTCATTTGGAAGGAATTCAGAACATTGTTGTTCCTCCCATTTTTCCCTTATGATTTTTGCTAGGAACTTTCCTCTCAACTAATGGAATTCCTGTGTTTTCTTCTGCATGATTTGGAATCTCTATGTTTTCTTTTTCTTCCCTTCTATGATCTTCTCTTTAATGTTATTCTCTATGTTTGCTCTTACCCTAAAATGTGTCAAAGTTTGACTGGATGACCCAATAGTTGAAGATTTCTACACCTGAAGAGCATACTTTCATAATCCAGTGGTTGTTCCATGTCGTCCTTGAGAATCTAGAAATACTTTGTATGGCCAGAGCTTTCCCAAAATCCATTTTGATACAAATTTGTGCATAGTTCAGAACCATTTGAGAACAAGAAGGCTCTGATGCAACAATGTACTTTCCAACTGCATTCCCTATCCTCTTTGGTGCTTTTGGAGTTTTAAAATGGAAAATTGTAAGCGTGCAACAGTGGCAAAAATCTCGAATTAGAACCTATATATTGGTTGCACTCTATTAAATGAATTCTTGAGGAGTAGAAGCTGAACACAGTCTAATTCCCGTATACAGAAAGAACATTTCATTGATTTATTTTACCTGTGAAATGTAATTTAACTTGCATTAGAAAGGGTTAACTCAAGATGTTAAGTGAGCATCCCAACTACTATCTTGGAATATTGTATTTCATTATAGGAGATTGGTCCCTGCTTTCTTTCCAAAAACCCCCAAAACAATTGAATACCTAAAACTACTCCATAAATGACTATGGCATAATTGAGACAAAACAAAAGCCATTCATACATCTTTAATGGGCATATCCCCACAATAGCGTGACATAAGTGATCCCCTATCACTATCAATCATACCCCATCCAGGAGATGCTTTATCTCGAATATGAAGAATTGGGACTTACAGCTTTAAAGGAAGCACCACTTCAGCAAAAATAAAAAACAGAAAATTAAAATGCTTAAAAGATTGATACTTGTGTAATTCATTTCTTATAATGCCATCTTGTTTTGAACCTTCATTCATGAGTAAGAAACTAATCAAAGAGACCAATTTTAAATTTGCAAATGACATCCCCATTGTCTCACTACTTTTCCCCCACAAAAAATTTAAAAACAACATTCAAAATACCAAGCATAATAATTACACTACACAGACTAGAAATAGTACAAGCATTCAAAGGTTGAACATTCTAATATCAGTTACTAGTACCATGACTTGATTTATATCAGAGCCCAAGTTTTTTGTTTCATAGGTTTAAATTTTTAAAAACATTAACTAAGAAACTAAACCCATCTCTGGGTAGAGAAAAGGTTAAAGACCAAAGTATAACTAACTTTAATCAGAGTTCATTAGCTAAAGTTTCCTTCATTTAATTGCCATTTTGGAAGATCTCAGCTACAAGTTCAAGTAAATGGAAACATGCACTAGCTATCATGTTAGCAGTATGATGCCAATATGTGCAATAACAACAAGAATAAATGTGATATCCATTTATCAAAAATCAATACAACTATGTTTAACAAAACAAACCTTGCTCTCTATGAGAACTTTAATTTTTGGTAGAGTATCATGCAATTTTAGTAAACATAAATGTGATACCCATCCAACACATGGAAAGCTAATAGAATTATGCATAACAGAACAAACTTTGTTCTTTATGAGAACTCTTTAAATCATATGGGATGTTACGCATAAAGATATCCCCAGAACTCATCTCATCCTGAAAATCATTAAAGAATCTCATCAGGCACGTTCAACATTGACATAGCTTAGAAATCTATAAACTCATTACCATGTAATAAAGATTCTCAAAGAGATCCAGGTTAGTTGTTAAAAGATTCATCCACGTAGCAAAGCATTGACAACTAAATGGAAGAAAAGGGTGAAGGTTGAAAAGTAGATCTGATGTTCTACAAATAAAGACACCAAAATCAGATGCTTCAATATTCTTACTTACATGTTTGTCACTTATGCTAAGGGAACATATAAAATGATGCCTCCCATTGTCATTAGAACAATTTTCTCCTCATTTTTCAGCATAGATCATAGATGTCAATAATGAAGAATACATCACTCTAAACTATTTAAATTAAGATTAATAGTTTGTAGCTTATTTTGGCAGTTGGTTAGGAAAATTTGAAAACTATAAAGTTGTTCATGAGAAGAAAATGAAAAAATAGTTGCCAACTTTTCAAATACTTTGCAACAGCAGTGTAAAGAAAAAGCCAAACATTTCTATGGTAGGATATTTTGTTTGTATGATTCCATCTAATTTAGAAATACATGTATGGCATGTGATTGGTATTTCAAACCTGACAAAATGGCTCTTCTTGTATCAATTTTGCAACTCAGTGCAGAGCACTGTCATGTTCAATTCTGGCCCACGAGTTTGAAAAAACTTGGCTGAGTTTAGAAGCTAATAAAAGGACCTTTTAGAGCTTCCACTAGAAGACACAAACCTGTCACTATCTGGAGTGTAAAAGGTTAGACCAATGGCTACAAAATGTCTCTGATGACTCCCTCCAAAATCTGACCTTCATTGCTCCAATCTACGAAAAATTCACATGCTATTAATCAATCTTGAGAAAACAATCAACCAGGGTTATTGAGCCTCCTGTGCATAACATTCCAAGTAATTAATGCTCCAAATAGAAAAAAAGAAGCTGCCAAAAGATCTAAAGACTACAAGCCTTCATTTTCTATGATACCAAGCTTAAGGTCAATATTTGCAAAAGGGGCAACCACTGAAACAATGGGAGATTACCCTTATAGATTTTATTTTAAAAAAATCAATGTTTACTTATCAAATACCTTTGAAGTTTTAGAGCAATTTGAGAGTTAAGAGGGTATGACCCTAGACTCCTTTCCTCCTACTTGATTAATGCGTTATCTTCGAATGTGTAGGAGCTGACGAATATTGATGCATTTTGTCCTCAAAAGTGAAAATCAACATCTTTTCTTTGTAGAAAGTGTCAACTGCATTTTTCCAAGTTGAATTCTTTCGATTGCCCATGAAAAGAAAAGAATGGGGAATGCAACTATTTTTGTGTTTCTATGTTCAGAATCTGGTTAGTAGAACTTCAAACTAGTTGGTCCTTCTGTTGCCAATTTGGGTGTGAATGTAATTAGATTGCTACCAGGCATGCTTCTAAAAGCATCACATTTCAGGTATCTGGAACTGTTCTTAGTTTTGCAAGGACCTATTTTTGAGATCTTAACAATACCAAATCTTTAAGTGAAATAAAGCTTGCCTCCAAGTAGTGTGCATGGAAGGAGAAGACTGGTATGGCCTCAATGCCAAATTGGGACCTCTTGACCCTAGTTCCTAGAGAAGGATTCCCCTTAATCTGATTCCCATTTCCAACTTCCTGCGACACATTATAAAGGTAGTGAAATGAATTGACTAAGATATTTTGTCCAACAAAAATAGCCTTACCTTTTATGTACTGAGGTGCTAGACCTATTCAAATTGTCCCTGAGGAAACACTTTATAGTAGCATATCATTTCCTAACAGTTAGGGCAAGAAGAGGCTTCTAATTCACAAAATCAACTCAATGTTTGATGTCTTGCATGAGGAGAGGTCCAACCATTTATGGTAAATTAAGAGAATGATTTCTCTAACCTTGCATCCTAGAAGGAATATTGCTTGGATTCATAATACAACAACTCCATTTCTAAAATTATCTCTTTTCTAAGATGCTATGGAAAACAAATTGCCAATATTTGTTGAAAGGCCTACAATACTATAACCAAGGAATATGTCATTGAGAGCTTTAAACTCCACCATCGTTATTGATCTTTTGAGATTCAAAATTAAGGAGTGAAGTTGTCATCATATGAAGACAAGTGAAGCTAATGAGAACAAAAATGTGAAAATTAGGCTTTATTTCCATTGGGTAAAAGTTGGTGGGAGTTGTCAAAGGAATTTTTTAAAACTGTAAAATCCAAACATAATAATGAAAAGGTAAGGTGGCCATGAAAGAAAGCATGGATGTTCCTCATGGGTAAAAGTTGGCGGGAGTTGTCAAAGGAATTTTTTAAAACTGTAAAATCCAAACATAATAATGAAAAGGTAAGGTGGCCATGAAAGAAAGCATGGATGTTTTAAAACTGTAAAATCCAAATCATTTGTGATCAAGTATTATCATTAGATTAACTGTAAAAAACACAACTTCACATATAACAAATAAAAAATCCCCTAATTTCAAAAGTTTTCCCTACAATTTTCAAGGGCAACCCCCAATTTTAGAGTTTGTAGTGGCAAAGAAGGATCTTGCTTGGACTTTGCATTACATCAAATTCTCTGTATAGTAGAGTTGGGTGGCCAAGCATGTGTTTTCATATAGTGTCTACTATTCCTGTACCTATTGAAGATCCTCAAGATCTCTGTTGCCAAAAGCACATAGAAAGCTTGTGAATCCTTCAAAAATTGCTAATTAATTTAAACAAGGTGAAAAATCAAAATGAAAAAATGCATTTTACTTTTTCCTCAATTTGTTTTTGTGTGAAAATAAAATTATAGATGTACTTCAAATAGACCTCACAACTCCACTTAGATGCATAGACCCGAGAAAGGCTTAAAGCTAGATAAATGGGTAAAAAGAAAGAAAGAAAGACCTTTACTATGTCTAATATATATTAAGTACATTTATTAGCTTCTATAATTTCAAAACTAAAAGGTTTATCTCTGGATTTTGTTGGATATAACAATCATATAAAAATATATTAATTTCCTTTGTATTTATGGTGGATTTCCCAGTAGCATGGATAGTTTATGGTCTCGTCATTTCACAGTATGGTGTTATCACCGACATAATAGAAATAGATGGTAACACAATTGATCTATATACTTTTTTATATTGATTTCATAGTATGGTGATATCACCAACATACTGTTTTATTTAGTTGTTTTTCAAATACTAAATAGATCTATTGTTTATTACAAATACATTGGAGTTCAAAGTGACCATGTGACAAAATTGCACAAAATATAAAATATATCTATACCGTTGTATTCAATTGCATACATTCTTATACTTGCAATTAAACATTCCATCAAAACACTAGATTTTTTGCATTCTATATATATCCAAATTGTACATTTTTATATCCAATAAATTGAACTTCCCTTTGATTTGTATACTCTTTTCCATTTTAGTTATTTCATGTGTTGTTTTAATAAGTTATATACACATTGATCTATTTCAACCAATATGTCTACACAAATTCAAGTAAGGCCTAACACTTCCAAGGGCCATAAGCGACATTCGCAACATTGACTGACAAGGGCTATCATTCAAAGCTATTTTGAGAGTTTCTGATCTTCAAAGTCTTGGAAAGCAAAGTCGCACGCCAAAAAAAAAAGTGAATTGTTTGAAAACAATGTCAAATTCATACTCTTCATTTCTATACTCGTTTGCATTTTATGTATTTTATATTCAAATAAAGCCATACAATTATTCAGCATACCCCATTGCACACCTAAAATGAAATTGCTAGTTTTATATAGTACAAAAATAGATCAACATTGATCTTAATTGACTTCCACACTTCTTTGGCCTACCCATTGCACACTAAGGTGCAATTGCTAGTTTATGTTTACATTATATTTCTAATTTTGTAACTATCCTAAATTAAGACAATAAAAAAATACTTTTTCTAAAATAAATTTTTTATTTCCCTCTCCTTATTCATTTTCCCTCCCTCATCCCTCAATTGAGATGCATTTTCCTTTTTCCCTCTCTAAAGGAAAAAAAACAAGAGGAGCAGCACAAGGAGATAGAGTTGAACAGGGTGCTGGCGAACCTGCTCATGGCCAAAGGCCTCAGTCTTTCCTCCCTCTCCAATGTCAAACTTCTCAAGACAATCAGCCACAAGCAAGTTAAAGTAGCTTGTGTCTGTGGGTATTCCCTATTTGCCTATTTCCATTGCTTTTTTAAATGGATTTCTTGAGAATGAAATGGAAATGGCTGGTTACAACAGTAGGAGAGTAAGGAAACACCAAAATGGTGAAGGTAATTTCTATTTGTATGCTTCATGTGCTATTTTAATTTAAACCCTATCATTATTATTCAATGGTTGCTAACCCTTTATTGCTTTCACCAGTGGCGTTCGGTTATTTCTTCTAACCAAGAAGGGCCGAACCTTCAACCAATTAGTTCTACCAGTTTCAAGCTGCATCACCACGAGATGCCTATTGCAATGCAAACCCTTTCATATTAAGGAAATGGCTGTTAATCGTCCATTCCTTTTACCGCTGGTGTTGGAGAAATTCTGTAGTTGAAGTAAATGTCGCTTTCCAAGGTATTTTTCCATAGGCCCACTATTGTAATTTTATTATTGAAGTAAAATGTATATTACAGAGACATTAAATTATTTTGTCTTACCATTGTTTTTTTTTCAATTTTGTTAGTTTTTCTCCTTAAAACGAAAACTAAATTTGTGTATAATCTTTATTTTATTTTATTTTATAAATTTCAACATAACCCATCATAGAAAGGGCCACAATTGCAACATTTTTTGGTGTTGATAATGCTATGGTGAGACTGTAAAGGGTAGAAACTCTGATAAAGCACGACTAGCATAGCGTGCATAAATTACAGGTAAGGATTTTTATGGACCCTTGCTTAGGCTATGAAGCTTCTTAGTGTTTAAAAAAATTCACCTACTATTCCACTCATCATTCATGTTGTGTGTGTATCATTATATATATTCTCAATACACCTCATCGTTGAAATGAGTTTGATTTCAGAATAAGTTAAAGCACATCAATGCCTGAGTAAATGATTTTTCTTGTAGCTAGCGGGCATTCTAAAATTTAGTTAATTTAAAGTATAATACCCTTGTAAATTTACTTTTAGCCATCCTAGCCTTGCCCTTGGTTAATTCCCTACTGCTTCGTCAGTCGTTAATTCCACTATCCTTAAAGTATGTAACTTCTTACTCTTTTAGATTATGCAGTGAGGGTTGGTGATAGTTCTGCAACCCTTACAACTCATAGGGTTACTACTTTTTATGCGATGCTTTTCCAGTTGGGATACCGTTGGATTTATAATACTGTAACTTGTATTCCTATAGCCTGTATGCCTATAGTTTGATTGATAAGGAGCCATTTTCCATAGTGATATCGCTATCAGGATTCAACCATTTTTAACCGTGTAGTTTTATGAGTCAAACTCATTGACCCATGTTTCATGAGTAGTGGTTCACAAGAACCCAACTCTCATAATGAATGGTCCACTCAGCACCCATTGCAATTAGAGGATGTTGAATTATTGCAAATTGATGTAATGTAGGGATGCTAGCTCTCTTTGTCTGTGGGAAGATGATCTCTCATATGTAGCACCCTTGTTTTTTTGAAGTAACAAACACGTGGTTTCAGAAAAGAATATAATAATATCAAAAAGTATATTGGTACCAAATTGGACCACTCAATCCTAACTAACCATGTGAGAGGATGTGTCCATTTGGAAAACCAAGATGTTTGTCACTTATTCATCACATGTGAGAGGATGTATCCATTTGGAAAACTAATCTATTTGTCACTTATGAATACAATCTTTTAAAATTTAGTCGTTTGTGTCACGCCAATCCCTTGCCTTGTAACATTTGGTCTTTGAAGTACAAGAGCCAGTATAATGGCACAAAATTGTGGAGAAACATGTACTGTACAATGTATAAGGTTTGTAAAGAAGAATGTATTAAGTTTAACATATGAAGATGATCTGATATCTACTGTTCACTCTATATGAAAATAGCTCTGAAAACCATTGCATTTACAGCTTCAGCAGTAGCTGCTATACATTCAATATTAAATAATTTTGTCAGGAAAATTGTCACAAAAATAACATGAAGGGCAAGGAAAAAAAAATAAACAAAAACTTTAAACCACCAAATGATCATTTCACAGTTCAAAATATCTCCATGTGAAGAAACAAACAAGGGTCTAACACTTTGTATTACAATAATTTTATATATGAAAACATCCATAGATAAAACCACAGAACCAATGCCTTCATTTACCAGAAAACAACAGACCTGTTTTAGAATGAAATCAAACATGGCAAAAACTAAAAGTGATCTGGCCATGTACAGATTTCTAAAAAAAAATTCATTGAAATCATGGCAAGTGAGTTACCTCATGATTTTGCACAAGTTGTGTTGTGCTATCAATGATGCCGATGAGAAAAATGGTTAGAGTTTGCAGGAAAAAATATTACAAAACACTGCCAAAGCAGAATTCAAGAAAAAATGAGATGAACCAAAATGAGTCTCCATACAGCTGTCGCTTCAATCTATTCATAATAAATGAAAAGTAGGTCTAGAAATATTGGGCTTTAGAGCTACTAAATTCTTGAGCTTAGCACAAGATTTTTGTAGCCTTTTAAATAAAAATATTGGTTGCGAGTTGAAATTTGTTTTCAGATGTGAGGCGAGGAATGTTTCAACTGTCTGGAAGTTGTTTTGTGTGGTGTGAGACAACTTTCTAGGTCAAAGGTGCTAATAAATGTAGCCTTATTGGCTAATCAAAACATTCCCTCAAAATGGTGTATAGTGCAGATTCATTTCAAAGAGTTTGAGTGCATGTACATTGTCCTGTACAATATGTTTGATAGGAAATCTATATATATATATATATGTATGTGTATACCTCATTGCTTCGTCAGTTGCAATTGACTTTTAATTCCACTATCCTTAAAGTATGTAACTTCTTATTCTTTTAGATTATGTAGTGAGGGTTGGTGATAGTTCCACAACCCTTACAACTCGTAGGGTTGCTACTTTTTATGCAATGCTTTTCCAGTTGGGATACTGTTGGATTTGCAATGCTTTTCTAGTTGGGATACTGTTGGATTTGCAAGTGACTTACCTCAAGCTTTTGCACAAGTTCTGTTGCAAGAAAAATATTACGAAACACTACCAAAGAAAAATTTAAGAAAAAATGAGATGAGCCAAAATGAGTCTCCATACAACTGCTGCTTCAATCTATTCATAATAAATGAAAAGTAGATCTAAAAATATCGGGGTTTAGAGCTACTAAATTCTTGAGCTTGGGACAAGATTTTTGCAGCCTTTTAAATAAAAATATTGGTTGCGAGTTGAAATTTGTTTTCAAATGTGAGACAAGGAATGTTTCAACTGTCTAGAAGTTGTTTTGTTTGTTGTGAGACAACTTTTCGGGTGAAAGGTGCTACCAAATGTAGCCTTATTGGCTAATCAAAACTTTCCCTCTAAATGCTTGCAGGGTTTTTAAATTATGCCTTAAACCTTGAATGTGAGGATTTCAAATTCCCTACAGTTGCCTATGAACTTCCCCAGTTAACAAAATATACTTTAAAAAGCTGGAAGTGAGGAAGAATGATGCATTTAGGTTCAGTAGCTAGGCATGTAGAACTGAAAATTGAAAGTTCAGTTTATGCTTCTTCATTATATATGCTGGCAAAGGTTGTGGAGTTTGGTTTTAAATCTGCAAATCACATTTGCTTGAAAGTTTCTAAAGCCTTTTCAACAGATCTAATTTGTGTATATCCTACAATTATTGCAGTCCATGAGACCACATTTCTTTGAGGCATTTTGTCGAACACTTCAAGTGCCTTTTCTATGATCCCACATTTAGCATACATGTCTACAAGAGCAGTTGTGACTACAATATCTGACAAAATTCTTCTATCCTTTATGCTTTGATGGATGTCCATACCCTGTTCCAAGGCTCCCAATTTGGCACCTAGAACCCAATCTGAAATTGATTCCATTGACAACCTGTCATAGCTGTAACACTTGAATATAATAGAGTGTGGAGGTTTAAATAAGCTCCTTGATTCAATTGGAAAGCTATCATAGCTGCAACACTTGAGCATAGAAGGGTGTAACAATTTAAATAACCTCCTTGATTCTATTGGCAACCTGTCACAGCTGCAACACTTGATCATAGAAGATTGTAGAGGTTTAAATAACCTTCCTTATTCCACTGGAATCCTGTCACGTCTGCAGTACTTGAAAATAGTAAGTTGTAGAGGTTTAAATAACCTCCCTAATTCCATTGTCAACCTATCACAAATGTAGAACTTGAACATAATAGGAATTCTCAAAGGTTTAAATAACCTTCTTGATTCTATTGACAATCTATTGTAGCTGCAACATTCAAAACTAAAATATTGTCATGGTTTAAATAACCTCCTTGATTCCATTGGCAACCTATCACAACTGCAACCTTGAACATAGAAGGGTGTGAATGTTTAAATAATCTTCCTGATTCTATTGGAAAACTGTCACAATTGTAGGACTTGAACATGGTAGGGTCTATAGATTTAAATAACCTCCCTCATTCCACTGGCAACCTATCATAGCTGTAGCACTTGAACATAAAAATGTGTACAAATTTAAATAACCCCCCTGATTCCATTGGCAACTTGTCATAGCTGCAACACTTGAACATAAAAGATTGTAGAGGTTTAAATAACCTTCCTGATTCCATTGAAAACCTGTCACATCTGCAACAATTGAAAATAGAAAGTTGTAGATGTTTAAATAACCTCCCCAATTCCATTGTCAACCTCTCACAGCTGCAACACTTGAATATTAGAGGAATTCTTAAAGATTTAAATAACCTCCTTGATTCTATTGACAATCTATTGCAGTTGCAGCATTCAAAACTAAAATATTGTCATGGTTTAAATAACCTCCTTGATTCCATTGGCAACCTGTTACAACTGCAACCTTGAACATAGAAGGGTGTGAACATTTAAATAATCTTCTTGATTCCATTGGCAAACTGTCACAACTGCAACACTTGAACATGGTAGGGTCTATAGATTTAAATAACCTCCCTAATTCCATTGGCAACCTATCAAAACTGTAGCACTTGAACATAAAAATGTGTAAAAATTTAAATAACCCCCTGATTCTATTGGAAACCTGTCATAGCTGCAACACTTGAACATAGAAGATTGTAGAGGTTTAAATAACCTTCCTGATTCCATTGGCAACCTGTCACATCTGTAACAGTTGAAAATAGAAAGTTGCAGAGGTTTAAATAACCTCCCCAATTCCATTGTCAACCTCTCAGAGCTGCAACACTTGAATATTAGAGGAAGTCTTAAAGGTTTAAATAACCTCCTTGATTCTATTGACAATCTATTGCAGCTGCAACATTCAAAACTAAAATATTGTCATGGTTTAAATAACCTCCTTGATTCCATTGGCAACCTGTCATAGCTGAAACCTTGAACATAGAAGTGTTAGGATACAAGGAAGTTCAAATTAACTTTAAAACAAGTGAATGAGCCCTTAACGTCCAAACAAAAGAGATAATAGTTTAAGAAAGGTGACAAGTACATTGATTTTGCATTAGAAAAAACCACATTACTCAAATGACAAGGCACAAAGACTAATGCAGACACAGAAAAACCAAGACAGGTCATAGAAAATAGCCTTCTCAATACCAAAGAACATTATAATTCCTAGAGAGATACAAGTGTGTCCATGACCAGCTTGACCTACTTGTAGAAATCTAGAGGTTACAAATACCTTCTTGCCACATCACACACCAAAGTTTCATATAAATAGTAGCCCTTACAGCTATGCAAGATCCAAATGGCAACGATGTTACGACAATTGCAAGTTACATTGAGGTTAGATGGGAAAACATGGTTGAAATAGTTTCAAACTTTCAAGTCTGTATAACATTGTATTTCGGTATTTTGTAATAGATGGTAAACACTTTTCCTATTCAATCATGGTCCATCGATAGGTGTCACTTCCTTTGATGCCTTTAGCCTTTTATCATTGCATTGGGGGAACCGGGTTTTATGTTGGACCAATAGCCTCTATTATGCCGTTATTTTTGTTGTGAGCTGCTTTCATCGGTCTATCAATGGAGCTATGAGGGGAGTTCCCCCAATGTAGTAATGTTAGGCCGATAGTGTTATTGACATGTGAAGTATGTGTAGCCCTCATCCACTAAACCTACATGACTACATGCACTTAGAACCCAAGCAAAGCTTACAATGTTAGGATGTGTTCCAGAGTGATTCATTAATTCAAAGATTTTGAGAACTTCCTTGCAAAATCCATTTTGTGTGCATTGTGCAATCAATCATTTCATTCCATGAGATGACATCTCTTTGAGGCATTCTGTCAAACAATTCAGGTGTTTTTTCAATGATTCCACATCTTGCATGTATGTCTACTAGAGCATATCCAACTATAACATCTAACAAAAATTCCCCCTACCATAATGCTTTGGTGCATGCTCATAGCCCGTCCCAAAGCTCCCATTTTGGCACAGGCAGGGAGGACTCTGGCAAAAAAATTGGCTTTATACCTACCAATTGCATTCGTTTGAAAGTTTCGAAAGCCTTTTCAATAAATTTTTTTCTACAAAACCTGCAATCATTGCATTCCATGAGATGAAATCTATTTGAGGCATCCTATCAAATAGTTCACGTGCCTTGCCTGTGCTTCCATATTTTGCATGCATATATACCAGAGCATTTCCAACCATAACTTGGAAAGTGGTCTATAATAGATTTGGATATTCCTCTGCACAATTCTTCAACACAAATATAAAGTTACTTTTGTGTTGATCCTCTGCAATATGCTACTGAAATCAACATACAAAAGCTTGCCTTGCTTTGAAAGTTTACTCAAACAACATTTTTCACTATCGCACATCAATAATGATCCTACAATTTTTCTAGATCGATCATTACAAGACAACGAGTGGTATAATCATATAATAAAATGACTGAAAAGAGAATCTAAATGCCAATCCCCACAAAAGCATGGAAGAGGAAATGCTTTTCCTTCTGCTTGGGATGCTAATTTTGTATTATGTGAGGACAAACTTTGCATGTGCTGATAATATATACATCCTACTTTGTGTATTTGGATGAATCTGGTATATTTCAAATATGTATGTGCCAAATATGTTATCATATCATGTTGTACAACTGTTCCAGGCCCAGGGAGCCTGGTTCACACCAAGGTCTTTTTTATGCCTGGCTTTGTTGCATTCTTTGTTTGCCCAAATATTTTTTCATGCTGTGAGTGGAAACATGTCTCAAAGTACTTCGTCATTCATGCAACATTTGAAAGTCTAGTTATTTCAATCAATTGGATTATGCTATATTTTAATGATCAAATTTAGATTAAAAATATCATGATATTAAGCCATATGTTGTCTAAGATACATAAACATGTGTGTGAGAGTAAGTGAGGTGGGATGGGGCTCTCCAATTCTAGGAATTCGGTATTTGAAAGTATGACATATTTTCAAATATTTAGATCTATGCATAGAAAATTCTAAAATGTAACTAGAAATCCATATCCAAAATTGCAAAGCACTTTTAAGAATCTGGTTAGAACATGAGTTACATAACAATGTGGGCATATATCATGAAAGCATAGTAGTATATACACATAATCTCTAGCAATTTGCTTTCACCTTTGCTTACAACTTTGGTTAATTAACTAATTACCTTTTGTTAATTGTCTCAGTAGATAAAATTCCTAGTCACATGCATATGAAAGTTACCTTTTTCCCAACATATCTTTTGGTGAACATAATTTTGAGCATGATTCTTGCAATTGATGATATGTGACATGGTGAATTTGCATTCTGTATCTGCAACTCATGCTTTTGAGGAATTTACTTTCTTGTTTTGGATGTGTTTGAGTTTTTCCTTCTTATATTACTAATAATATCTCGAAATAATTTTGAAAAATGAAAATTACATGGTTTGGAATGAGACATCTTATGATTTATTTTTTCTTGCAGAAAGATAAGCAAAGTAGCAATGAAGCAACATAGCAAATTTCAGGTTTGTTTCTTTATACCTTGGAATTGTCAAAGTTCTTACATGCAGTTCTTGATTTATTTAGGTAGTTGGCCTTAACAATATTGACACAAAATCAATTGAAATTTTATATTTGATATTTATGGAATAGGAAAATTAACAGAGCAGCCGATGGAAACTCCAATTCCAAAAGGAAAACTTCTTGAACTTGTCCTTGATAAGCTTCAAAAGTGGGTATATTTCTCCTTTTCTTTCTAATGACTAGCCTTTGTGGCAACTTGCAAGTTTATGTTCTCTATTTTCACATGTCTCTGAATGGTTTTATTGGAATATACTGCTTCACCCTTCTGTTTCATGATTGAGTTTTATAATCTTATGGAGAATCTCATTTTCAACCCTCATGTTATGTAATACTAATCTTGTGACATCTATCTATCCTTTTCTGACAGAAAGGACAAATATGAAGTTTTTGCTGAACCAGTTGATCTAGAGGAGGTATTGTACTCTAGATATGATCCTCTTATTATTTAATATATCAGTGTTATTGATTTCAAAAAGTAATATTTCCCATACTATCACGTCCCAGACTACTACAATTATATAAAAAATCTATTAGATTTTGGTACAATAAGGATGAAGCTTGCAGAAGGAGAGTATGCTAATTTAGAGCAGTTTGAGGTTGGTCAAAAGCATGTTTTTTTAGCCTACTTTTTTGGGATAATGTTTCCTACTTTTACAATTTGTCTCAAAGAGAACAGAATCAGAAATAGTGGACATATTGCATTTCTTCTATGAGCATACACTTCAATAAGAGAAATCACTTATAAATATTCTTAGGCCTCTTCTGGAGCATAATTGAATCCTCAATTTATCTTGGGTTATTCTCAATGACAATATATTATTTTCTATGTCTTTTGCAATGTTTTTGTTTCTAGAAGTAGAGGCATTAACTATCTCATATTTATCTTAATGTGTTGATGCCAATTGACTGAAAAATCCTTTATGAATCTATTCAACAATATTCTTTGAAAATTGTTTTAGTCTCCATTTATTGCTTCATAATATTTGTCCATTGAATTGTTAGCTTTTGGCTAAGCTAGAGTTGTAGCTATCCTAAAGGAAATAATTAATTTTTATCCAAAGATTGGCTAATGGGGAAGTAATGGGCGTTGACAAGGCTAAAATCATAGATTATTATTTATTTCTTTGTCTTTATCTAAGAATATCAAGTGTACAACTTTGTTCTTTGTAGGATCACCATTGAAGCTAAAATGGCATCAAGCATGATAGAAATTTGTAACGGTGCCAATTTGGAAAAATAAAAATAATTCACTCATGTAACCCTTTGTAGTTTTTAGATGGAAAGCAGCCTAAAAGGGCATTAGAGAGATAAAAATAGTAAAAATGGAGAAAACATAAAATTTTATTAAAGATGAAAAGCTTTAGTTTATGATTGGAAATGAGGAAAGGCTTCCAAATATTTATAAAGGAAATCTTTGTTTCTTAGAAGTTGTTTCTAATATGTTTGAAACCTATTTCCAAGTTTCTAAAACATTTCACTATTTTGGAAATTTATGGAAAGTTGTAGATGGGCTAGAAATTTGTAGCATCTTTTTTGGTTGAGTTAGAAATGTTTGCAGAAGCTTCAAGCCATTTTCAAGTAGTTTCCATAAGTTTTTTGCATTGGAACAACTGCTATAACATTAATGAAGATTCCAGTAATGTTTTGGGGAATGCCTGACAATTTCCAGTATTGTCTCCAAGAGTTTTGATAAGTTTATGCTTTTTCCTAAGCTATTTCCTTTTGACTATTATTTTTGTGTTGTTTCCTTAAGAAGTCCACCTAAAACATATTGGGATACTGTTGGATTTGCAAGTGACTTACCTCAAGGTTTTGCATAAGTTCTGTTGCAAGAAAAATATTACGAAACACTACCAAAGCAGAATTTAAGAAAAAATGAGATGAGCCAAAATGAGTCTCCATACAACTGCCACTTCAATCTATTCATAATAAACGAAAAGTATATCTAAAAATATCGGGGTTTAGAGCTACTAAATTCTTGAGCTTGGGACAAGATTTTTGCAGCCTTTTAAATAAAAATATTGGTTGCGAGTTGAAATTTGTTTTCAAATGTGAGACAAGGAATGTTTCAACTGTCTAGAAGTTGTTTTGTTTGTTGTGAGACAACTTTTTGGGTGAAAGGTGCTACCAAATGTAGCCTTATTGGCTAATCAAAACTTTCCCTCTAAATGCTTGCAGGGTTTTTAAATTATGCCTTAAACCTTGAATGTGAGGATTTCAAATTCCCTACAGTTGCCTATGAACTTCCCCAGTTAACAAAATATACTTCAAAAAGCTGGAAGTGAGGAAGAATGATGCATTTAGGTTCAGTAGCTAGGCATGTAGAACTGAAAATTGAAAGTTCAGTTTATGCTTCTTCCTATATATGCTGGCAAAGGTTGTGGAGTTTGGCTTTAAATCTGCAAATCACATTTGCTTGAAAGTTTCTAAAGCCTTTTCAACAGATCTAATTTGTGTATATCCTATAATTATTGCAGTCCATGAGACCAAATTTCTTTGAGGCATTTTGTCAAACACTTCAAGTGCCTTTTCTATGATCCCACATTTAGCATACATGTCTACAAGAGCAGTTGCAACTACAATATCTAACCAAATTCTTCTATCCTTTATGCTTTGATGGATGGATGTCCATACCCTGTTCCAAGGCTCCCAATTTGGCACCTAGAACCCAATTTGAAATTGATTCCATTGACAACCTGTCATAGCTGCAACACTTGAATATAATAAGTGTGGAGGTTTAAATAAGCTCCCTGATTCCATTGGCAAGCTGTCACAGCTGCAACACTTGAGCATAGAAGGGTGTAAAAGTTTAAATAACCTCCTTGATTCTATTGGCAACCTGTCGCAGCTGCAACACTTGATCATAGAAGATTGTAGAGGTTTAAATAACCTTCCTTATTCCACTGGAATCCTGTCACGTCTGCAGTACTTGAAAATAGTAAGTTGTAGAGGTTTAAATAACCTCCCTGATTCCATTATCAACCTATCACAAATGTAGAACTTGAACATAATAGGAAGTCTCAAAGGTTTAAATAACCTCCTTGATTCTATTGAAAATCTATTGCAGCTGCAGCATTCAAAACTAAAATATTGTCATGGTTTAAATAACCTCCTTGATTCCATTGGCAACCTGTCATAGCCGCAACCTTGAACATAGAAGGGTGTGAACATTTAAATAATCTTCCCGATTCCATTGGAAAACTGTCATAACTGCAGGACTTGAACATGGTAGGGTCTATAGATTTAAATAACCTCCCTCATTCCACTGGCAACCTATCACAGCTGTAGCACTTGAACATAAAAATGTGTAAAAATTTAAATAACCCCCCTGATTCTATTAGCAACCTGTCATAGCTGCAACACTTGAACATAGAAGATTGTAGAGGTTTAAATAACCTTCCTAATTCCATTGGAAACTTGTCACATCTGCAATAGTTGAAAATAGAAAGTTACAGATGTTTAAATAACCTCCCCAATTCCATTGTCAACCTCTCACAGTTACAACACTTGAATATTAGAGGAATTCTTAAAGGTTTAAATAACCTCATTGATTCTTTTGAAAATCTATTGTAGTTGCAGCATTCAAAACTAAAATATTGTCATGGTTTAAAGAACCTCCTTGATTCCATTGGCAACCTGTCATAGCTGCAACCTTGAACATAGAAGGGTGTGAACATTTAAATAATCTTCTTGATTCCATTGGCAAACTGTCACAATTGCAACACTTGAACATGGTAGGGTCTATAGATTTAAATAACCTCCCTCATTCCATTGGCAACCTATCACAGTTGTAGCACTTGAACATAAAAATTTGTAAAAAATTAAATAACCCCCCGATTCTATTGGCAACCTGTCATGGCTGCAACACTTGAACATAGAAGATTGTAGAGGTTTAAATAACCTTCCTGATTCCATTGGCAACCTGTCACATCTGCAACAGTTGAAAATAGAAAGTTGCAAAGGTTTAAATAACCTCCCTAATTCCATTGTCAACCTCTCAGAGCTGCAACACTTGAATATTAGAGGAAGTCTTAAAGGTTTAAATAACCTCTTTGATTCTATTGACAATCTATTGTAGCTGCAACATTCAAAACTAAAATATTGTCATGGTTTAAATAACCTCCTTGATTCCATTGGCAACTTGTCACAGCTGCAACATTGAACATAGAAGTGTTAGGATACAAGGAAGTTCAAATTAACTTTAAAACAAGTGAATGAGCCCTTAACGTCCAAAAAAAAGAGATAATAGTTTAAGAAAAGTGACAAGTACATTGATTTTGCATTAGAAAAAACCACATTACTCAAATGACACGGCACAAAGACTAATGCAAACATAGAAAAACCAAGACAGGTCATAGAAAATAGCCTTCTCAATACCAAAAAACATTATAATTCCTAGAGAGATACAAGTGTGTCCATGACCAGCTTGTCCTACTTCTAGGAATCTAGAGGTTACAAATACCTTCTTGCCACGTCACACACCAAAGTTTCATATAAATAGTAGCCCTTATAGCTATGCACCTTTCACCCGAAAAGTTGTCTCACAACAAACAAAACAACTTCCAGACGGTTGAAATATTCCTTGTCTCACATTTGAAAACAAATTTCAACTCGTAACCAATATTTTTATTTAAAAGGCTGCAAAAATCTTGTCCCAAGCTCAAGAATTTAGTAGCTCTAAACCCCGATATTTTTAGATCTACTTTTCGTTTATTATGAATAGATTGAAGCGGCTGTTTTATGGAGACTCATCTTGGCTCATCTCATTTTTTCTTAAATTCTGCTTTGGTAGTGTTTCGTAATATTTTTCTTGCAATAGAACTTGTGCAAAATCTTGAGGTAAGTCACTTGCAAATCCAACAGTCTCCACTTTCTTGTTTTTGATTCTGGTGAAGCATAGAAAAAGATCCCAAAAAGCCTTGGAGGAATTTTATACCTAAGAAAGCAATGAAAATGAATAGATCACTTTAGATGATTAGAACTCGTTAACTTAATAAACTCCATGCTTACCCTAAAAGCTTGAAATTTTTTCAAACTACTTGAAAGCGTTTGGATTACTCATACACACTATAGGACATTTTTCTTTGGAGGACATAAAATTAAGTATTAAATATCTTGCAAATAATAAGACAAAAGACATTGAATATTACCAAATAAGAATTCTATAGTGACTTCGATCTAAGACTGAAATCCATTCCATCACCATTATCAGTCTCAAGCCCCAAAGCATACATAACTTTTGATGACATGACTTCTGGATAGGTAAAGTTGCATAAACATGGGGAAGGAAGTAAGGGATAAACTATTGTAGAAAGATTGTGGAAAAGGTTGTTAACAATTGATGATCATTCCTTAGTATTTGATTTCTAAGGGTTTCAAGTTTCTATGAAGTGTTTCTAATGTAAAATGGCATAGAAGTAAATTCATTTCTTTTTTTACATCATTAACGATTTAAGCATCTATAATGGGAAATCTCACAGAACCGTTGAAACAGGTAAAGGATTCCATATTGTAAGAATCTAAATGTGCTCATTATTAGATCTTGGCTGTATTTTCATTTTAATAATTGTATTTTCATTTTAATAAACATACTCTAAAACCCTTGTTGAAATCTTATTTTCAGGTTGCAGCTCGTCAAATTGGAGAGGTGAACATGCCCTCTTTACTTTCATCTGACCATGACCAATGAGATTTCTAGATAAGAAGTTGCCATCCTTCTCATTCGAATCCTTTCATTATTCTCTCAAGGGTTGTCCGGCTGGAATGGGAGGGCAAGACTGCTCTGAATTGGGCAATATATGCACCAAAAATAATATAACTACATTTACTATATATTTTTATGTCTTTTCTCCCTTCAATGTTTGTAGCATTTGTATTGTATCTTGGATTTGTCTTCCATGGCAACCAAGAGTGCAGTGAAGGATGTATTTCTTGGATCTTTGTTTATGCAACGATATGTTGTTTGTAGTTCTTTTGGTTATGCAGCCATTTGCTATTTGTATATTCATTTATTTCATGCAATACAAAAAAAAACATTTGAATATCTATGATATTTGAGTTTTATATGCATAAAGTTGTTTGTTAATTGTATATTTTTTTTCATGTTAATCCAATACAAAAGAAACATTTGAATATCTATGACATTTGAAGTTTATATGCATAAATTTGTGAGAATTAATTAAGTTAGATTTGATTTATAACTTGAATAATTGACTCACTCAAATAAATGACTAAACCATGATTAAATAAATAACTACTATGACTAAAATAAATGAATACAATAACTAAATATATGATTACAATGATTAAATATATGACTACCATGATTAAATATATGACTAAATATATGACTAAATATATGACTAAATTAATGACTAAATTAATGACTAAACTAGTGACTAAAGTAATGACTAAAGTAATGACTAAATATATGAATAAATAAATGATTACCATGACTAAATAAATGACTACCATGACTAAATAAATGACCAGTTAATAACAATCAATGACTAAATATATGACTAAATTAATAACTAAATATATGACTAAATAAATCCCTACCATGACTAAATAAATGGCTAGTTAACAACAATAAATGACTAAATTAACGACTAAATCAATGACCAAATCAATGACCAAACTAATGACTAAATCAATGACTAGATAAATGACTAAAATAGTTTAGTCATAAATTTGGTCGCGTTATAAATGACCGGCAATAAACTACTAATGGTCACGTGATCAAAATTAGTCATTTATATGCAATTTTTAGTAGTTTATTTAGTCATATATTATTATTTTTGTACTAGTGAATGCATTTATGGTGCTTGGTTTCCAAGCTCTTTTGAGAAAATTTAAATAAAAGAGGAAAACAAAGTGTTGTAGAGGTGTTATGGTGTACAGTGTGGTATTTTGATTTTGGTCTACACTTCTTCTATCTTGAAGATTTGCTTGTGTAGTTTGGATATATTGGTCAAATGTGTTAAGAGGTTCTATATCTATAATTTCTTGGTCTGGATCATTGTGCAGAAGAAGTTGTGTTCACCAATGTGTGAACTATGTTTTAGTAGTGTTTGGGAGAAATTATTTTGCTCTGCATTTCTCTACAGTTTTATTTCTAGTCTTGTGGTTTTGGAAGTGTTCTCATGAGGTTCATATATACCTTTAGTCAATTTTTTTCATGGTTTGGTGCTTCAAAAGTTGGTTTCTTGAGTAACAGTGTGTGGAAGGTTGTCTAAGTGTACTAGGTGTGTACATTCTTCAAGTGAAAGTTATTGCAAATAAATTTGTTGGATTTCAGGGTGTTTGTGCAATATTCTAGATTGTATTCAGGTTTTGTGTGTGGTTAGTGAGTCATCTTTGGGTCTGAGGAAGCATGTACTTAAATGTTAATGGCGTTTACATTGGTTCAATTGACCTTGGGTGTTTACACTAATTGTGGAAGTGTGGTGTGGCATATATGTATGGTTTGGGTCCAAGTTAAGATGTGGTGTGGTCTACTTTCATTCTTTTCTACCTTAAGAATGCTTAGTGCTAACCTAATCTGAATTTGCATGGTTGAGGTGCATAGCCAACCTTAGAGAATGTTTTCAAGGTTGAAGTAGGTATAAATAAGTGATGAATTGATGGAGAATTGTGTAGTGAACTGTGTGATATGAATTGTAGAGTTGTGAAGTGTAGTGCAAGCTTAATGAGTTAGAACACTGGAATTAGTGAGCAAAAGATGTCTACAATCTTCAGAGAAACTTTGAATGTGTTGGTGATGTTGTGGTGAATGTTTTTTGTTGCATTGAGATGGATTTATCAATATAACACTCTTCTTTCTTCTTTTCTATAATCTAGTAGTGAGCCCTTCATTCTTTTGGGTAGTGAGCCTGTTGTATTTGGTTTTGCAATTACTTTATATTGTGAACTAATCCTCACTGTGGTTTTTCCCTTCTTGGGTTTTCCATGTAAATATAGTGTTCTATTGTGCATGGTGTTGTGTTTAAGTTTTATATTATTTTATTTCATGCTAAATCATTCTAAAAAATTAAGGGTTAATTTAGTTGATGCAGATTTGAATGTTTTTGATGGTTTTGAAGTTTTAATGTACAACTGATTTACCCCCCTCTGAGTTGTCGTGTGCATCCAATAATTGGTATTAAAGCAAGGTTCCTTGGAAGAAAGATTAATAACTTGAGGTAGATATAGGATGGCACACAAGAGGGATGTTCCTTTGTTTGATGGATTAGATTATTGTTTTTGGAAGACAAGGATAGAAGGTTTCCTGGTATCTCTTGGTTTTGGAGTTTGGAAGTCTATTGAGACTAGATATACTATACCTATTGGTGGTCTAAAGATTGATGATGAGATCAAGGCCTATGAGAACAATGGTAAAGAAAGGTATATTCTTGTAAGTGGTCTTTCTAATATTGAACTTGTGAAAGTTATGAGTTTGAAATCTACTAGAGAGATCTGGACAAAGTTGGAAAGTATTTATGAAGGAGATGATAAGGTTAAGCAAGCTAAGATGCAAAATCTAAAGGTCATATTTGAGAACCTATGGATGTTTGAAGATGAAAAAACTATAATCTACATGCATAAGGTGGATGAAGTTGTCAATTCCATTGGAGGTCTTGGTGGAAATATTGAAGAAGAAGTGGTAAAGGAGGTATTGAGAACTCTTCCTAAATATTATAGTCATAAATTTTATTCTATTGAGGAAGTTCAAGAATTAAAAAAATACTCCATAGATCAATTGTATGGTGCTTTATTTTATTTTTAAATGAGAGAATTTGGTACAAGTAATGCAAAAGTTGAGATTGCTTTTAAGGTTGGAAAATTAGAAAAGATTGAGTAATTAGATTAGGAGGATCTCGATGATGTTAAAAAAAAATTTGTGACAAAAATGAAAAAAGGATATTGGTAAATACAAAGGTAAGCTGCCTTTAAAATGTTTCAGTTGTGGTAAGATAGGTAATTATGCTTCAAGATGTCTAAATAGGACTTTGAATGACAAAAATAAGGATAACAAAGATAAAGAAATTAAGAAAAGCTATTATGTTAGAGAAGATTCCAGTATATATGATGATGAATTTGACTATAGGGATGGTGAAGATAGTGAATTCTTGTTCATGGCTATTAAAGATAAAACTAATTTTTCTAACTTTGAGGGGTGTACAAAGGAAAGTTCTCAAAAAATAGATCACAGTATTGTGGTGACTACTCTTCATGCTAGAAAGGAGAAGAACTACTAGATTATTAACAATGGATGCTAAAATCATATGACCAATAAAAAAAGTAAGTTTGTTAAACTTGAGAAATATGAAGGAGGTCTAGTTAAGTTTGGTGATGATACATCTGCTAAGATATTTGGAAAGGTTCTATAAGTTTTGATGGAAAGCATAATATAGATGATGTTCTTTATGTTAAGGGCTTGAGACATAACCTTTTGAGTGTTTGAAAAATGTGTAGCAAAGTATATAATCTTATGTTTTAGGATGATGGATGTGAGATCAAAAAAAGTTTCAAAACTGTGGTTGTTGCTGAAAGAAGGGTAGATGGAAATGTTTATTATATTAAAGGTGTTGATGGTCACTTCTTTATGACTCATATTAATGAAAGTTAGCTATGGCATAGAAAGATATTTCATATAAATTTTGATTGCTTAGTGAGGATCAGTTCGGTTCAAGCTATGAGAGATCTTCTAAGGATTACAAAGCTCATTAATGTTTTCTACAAGTAATATCAAATTGGGATGCAAGCAAGAAGAAGTTTCAAAGTCAAAGACCATTATACTATCAGACTATTGGAACTGGTGTGCATACAGACCTTTGTGGTCCTACTAGAGTAAGAAGTATTAAGGTTGATAGGTATTTCATGCAATTGATTGATGATTATTCTAGAATGACATAGGTTACTTTTTTCAAAGAAAAATCAAAAGCTCTAGATAAGTTTAAAAAATTCAAAGTTATGGTTGAGAATGGAATGGATATGAAAGTTAAGTGTTTTAGGTCTGATAGAGGTGGAAATTTCACCTCCAATGAGTTTAATAGTTTTTGTGTGAATCATGGCATAAAGAGGAATTTATTTGCCCCTAAGCCTCCTCAACATAATGAAGTGGTTGAAAGAAAGAATAGGACTATTCAAGAAGTTGCAAGAACAATGATGAAAGAAGCAAACCTACTAGAAAGTCTACTGGAGAGAAGCAATTCATACTGTTGTATACATTCTTAAAAAAGTTCAAGCAAGAGTAAATAGTGCAAAGACTCCCTATGAGTTGTGGTATGGAAGGATTTCTATTGTCAGAAATTTTAGAGTGTTTGGAAGCAAGTGCTATATCAAAAGAGATGAAGAAAACTTAGGAAATTTTGATACAAGATTTGATGAAGGTATCTTCCTTGGATATTCTACATGAAGCAAATCGTATCGGTGCTACAAAAAGATATTGAAGAAGATTATTAAAATTAGAAATGTCAAAGTGGATGAAGACTTATAGAAGAATTTTGTGGTGATAGATGGATATGAATTAGATGAGTCCTCTTGGAAAGAAAATGACAAAGATGAATATAAGGAAAAAATTTAGATTGAAGAGGAAGAAGCTCCATAAAGGATTCCTAAGACCCCTAAGTATGTGTAGAAGAATCATTCTAAAGATCAAAACATTGGTGACAAAAGCAAGGGTGTGTTGACAAGAAGAAAAGTTTCTTTAGATGAAGAACAAGTAAATCTATGTTTACTCTCTAAAGTTGAACCTAAAATAGTGATTGAAGCATGCAAGGATGAAGATTGGATCAAGGCTATGGAAGAAGAACTAATGCAAATTGAGAAGAATTAGACTTGGGAACTTACCCCAAGACTAGTAAACAAGAATGCGATTGGAACTAAGTGGGTATTCCGAAACAAACTAAATGAGAACATAGAAGTGGTAAGAAACAAGGCAAGGTTTGTGTGAAAGGGCTAATCACAAGTATATGGAATAGATTTTGAGGAGACTTTTGCTCCAATGGAAATAATAGAAGCTATCAAGATGTTTTTGGATTTTGTAGCACACAAAGATTTCAAAGTATATAAGATTGATGCCAATTTTTCTTTCTTGAATGGTGAATTAGAAGAAGAGGTATACAATGAACAACCAAAAGGATTTCAATTATTACATAAACTGAATGTGGTCTGCAGATTGAAAAAAGAATTACCAGATTGAAGCAAGCTCCTAGAGATTAGAATGAAAGGTTGGATAAATACTTGATATATCAAGGATTCAATAAAGGTACCGTAGATAGTAATCTTTATTTAAAAGTTAAAAAAGATCAAATCTTGATTTTGGTTATGTATGTTGATGATATGATTTTTGGAGGAAATAAAGCTATGTGCAAGAAATTTGTAGAAGATATGTAGAAAGAATTTGAGATGTCTATGTTTGGGGAGATGAATTTGTTCCTTGGGCTACAAATCAATCAAATAGAAAAAGGTATATTCATTTCGCAATCAACGTATGTCAAGGAAATGTTGAAGAAGTTTGGAATGGAAGATTATAAATTGGTATGTACTCCTATGGTTATTGGTTGCAAGCTAAGTGTTAGCGAATGAAATGGGAATTTGATAATTGAATAAAAAAATGAATCTAAACCTAGATTAGCACCGCTATGAATCCGCTAACAGCTTTGAAAAGCACACAATTACATTCGTGGATTTTCTCTAAATTTTATCAAGGTACAACTCCCTCACAAGATTTTCAATGAATAAATCTATCCTAATGAATCACATGTGCTTTTAACCAAAAAGCAAGAAAGGTGACAAATGCTAAGTCATAAATATAAAATTAGCACAAAGATAGAAACACAACCAACTATGATCAATTCAAAGATTGAAAATAATGACTATCAAATCAGATTAATGTAAAGAAATCAAACTATAATAAATGAGAAATAGATAGTCCATTCTTCAAAGAAAACATAACTACTGTACGCATAACACACTGGTCGACATACTTCAAATCTTTCAATTTTATAACACACATATTATAAGCTATTGCAGGCTATCATTAATAATATTCCTCCTTGAAAATACCCCTAGATGTATTTGGGAGATTTTTCAAAAAAATTCCCCTCATCTATTCTCTCCTTCTAATTTATAATGTGGCTAAAGCCATTTGGATTGGCACTAAAAATGTTGCTAGATTAGTGACTTCTTGTATTCTAGATGTTTATTAGGAATTTGATAAGGAAAATTCAAAATTTTTCCAAGAATGGATATCAAAAGAGGAAACTGATCATCATTCGAGTAACAGTCACCAAAGGACCAATCATTTCATCAATCTTTAATGCAACACTTAAGGAAACCAAGCGGTAGCATGTGCAAGCTGTTTGATGGAGAATTGCAACTTAATCGACACAAGCTGGTCATAAATGTGAATTAAATTCACACCTCATCTATCTTAAATCAAATACCGCAATATCTAGCCAAAATTATATAAATTCAAGTAATGTCATCTATTTCCCAACATCAATTGCATCCTATATGGTGAGCTCCCAAAGAGATGGGTGTTCTATGAATCACAATATTGTCCTGGAGGAGATTAAGTGCAATCCTCTATTTAGGAATATTTTTGATCAACTAAAAGAGGTGTTCCTGGTGCACAGTGACATGGAAGAAGAGGTGCTCCAAAGCATCCTGGACGAGGCATTTTTGAGCCAAGCTCACATTCATAACACTACTATGCTAGAGTGGGTTTTTTACACTGTTGTTAGGACATCTAGGCATTGAGATTGGAGCATGAGAGTAATCTTGAGTTCCATCACCACATTAGAGTGGTGATAAATAGACTTAGCTACTATCCATAGACTGGGCTGGTAGTTGATGTCATCTACATTGCATTAGCCATTTAGTATGAGACGCTAGAAGAGGTCGTGGCTTTACAATGCACTAGGGTGGTGACAAATGATCTGGGGCTGTTTGTGTAGTTCCTCCAGTTGCATGAGAACCTATTTTCACCAAATCAAATTGAACACCTGTAGGTTGTTACCAAGGGCATCTGTGTCTTGATGTTCACTCCGTGCACTTGAAATTTTTTATGTCTTCCTCTTTTGTATCTACCAATTTGGTTTTTGCACTTAAAAAAAGAGATCATAGCTTTTCTAGCATAATGTAAAAACAATTTTATATATAAATAAAATATATCTTGTGGTATTATTTGTGTTTTCATATTGCTAGTTTTCTATTTTTTCTGTGCTTGGAAAATAATGATTTTATTTAATATAAGATCATCGTCAAGTAACTAGACTAGCAAAAATTCAATTTAATTGACACAACTCTTCATAGGTGCAAAATGGTGGTTTGCAGAACTTAGGAAAACCTTTCCCAGGTTCGAAATGAAGTAGAAAATACCACCTAAGGCATAACTTGCGAATGAAGTCTCCAACTTTGACTAATGACTTAACCTTTTTCATACATTACACTTTGGGAAATAATAGAAGGTTTAAATGTGACATGAAAAACCCACTAGACGAAAGGAAAGTATGGTAGGCGGTAAAGTAGGAGGTTCAAAATACTTCACAAAACACCGCCTAAGTTCGAAATAAATGAAAAAAGACTGCCGAAGGCTAAGTTTTAGTTTATGACTTGGGAAAAACATAGATATAATATCCCGAATAGAGACTCAATGAAGAATCTATAGGTAATAGTGGCTCTAGCTAGGGACAAGGACTGTAGGAAAAAGCAATGAACCCAGAATCATAAATGTAGACCAGTCCTAATTCCATTGGGCATGGATTCAAGGAGGAGGAGAACTAAAACAAACCAAACATGAGGCAAAATAGGGAAAGAAGCATCAAAACTACCAACACACCAAAATTTCAATTATGTACATGGTACATGGTAGGACAACCCTACCTAAGAGGATTCCTAAAACAATCACGCAAATCCATTGACAGGTTGAGAGAAATAGCTTCCTATACGGATCAACACTGAGTGATTGAAAAATTCATGTACACTCATCTGCCAAATTGTAACTATCATTGTCCACTAAACAAAATCAGCACTCTATAGGAACCTCTTAAACAATGTTTTTTGTTCAAAAAGCCAACCCTGATTACACATATTACTAGTCAAATGGTTGATATTAATACTTTCTTGTGTATGTTTACTTGAATTTTCTTGTACAACATCCGTTTCAAAAGTGTTTTGTATGTTTTGCACTTGACATTCTGAACAAGAAGAAAGGAGTCCTCGAATTGGACACCCTACATACAGGTTATGAGGTAAGTAAATTTCATGGTTACCATGTGCTGAAGCAATCACACTACCTACAGGCTTAAGTTTCCCATCTGTAGTTTGTACACCATTAGACTCATTAGATCCCACTACTAATCCACCAATCACAATTCCTCCTTCAATTTTTTCCATTCTACAAGTTGATTCTAATAAGGTTGCCTGGTCTTCAAGACTCTCACTAACATACTTGAATCTTTCATAAACAACTTGTGAGTCAGAAAAAATGATTTCTAAAGATTCAATTAATTTTGGGAGTTGACTTTGACTTTCTCCTTCAATTGAGAGATTATCATTTTCCTCTTTTAGTCTATGCTCATGATCAACTACAGCTTCAAGTGAACAATCTTCTTCTTCTATCATTAATTGATCTTCTAAACTTATAAAAAGAGGATTATCACAAATTTTGAATTCATCGTACTCAAAGAGAGGATTATAATTAGATGAATTCCATTCTTCTTTTTGAAAACTATCCTTCCTAGGATCATCTTCTTCTAAACTTAAACATAAATCTGTATTCGCTACTTCTTTGAAAAGGAAAGATTCATACTCAGGAGAAAGAAGGGAATATGATTCCAAACCTTTTGAGCTAACTTCTGAAGGAGATAGTTCACTAGGAGGGAAGGTCAAAGTTAATGATAGATTTATTGGCAACTCTTCATTGTCATCATCATTAGATGAGCTATAATCACCTTTAGCTTCAACATAAGTGCATAAGTTCAAGGAAAAATTAGCGCAGGGGTAATTATGCTTTTCATTAGGTTGATGTAAATTACCAAGGATTGTTAGATTCATAGGGTTGAATTTTACTGGAAGCTTAGACAAGGTTTTACAATTATTTCTAAACTTCATACCTGAATTCACTTTCCATTTACCTACTGCAATGAAATCATCTTCAACCTTCACTGCCTCTTGTTGAGCTTGCTCAATTCCTTGAAGTTTATCTCTTTTCAAAAGCAATTGTATATCTGGTTCAAGGGTGGAGATGAATATATGGTATTGAATATTTTCATTGGGATTTTCTAGGGCAGAATTTTTTTGGAGAGATCGGTTGAAATGGTAGACAAAATCCCTCATCATCTCAGCTCTGTTCTTCATAATTTGAAAAATTGACGCAAGGAAGCTGCAACATTAATTGGAATTCTGTAGCGTTGGAGGAACTTTGTCTTAAGGACATGCCAACCAGTGATGCTTCCCTTTTCTAGTCCTCTAAACCATTCAACAAATTTCTCAATAAATCTCTTAATAAAAATTCTTAAAAACACGTCCTCATCCTGGATCCCTAAAACTGCGCTCCTAGCTGTCATAGCTAGAATATGTTCTTCAGAATCCTAATCATTCTGACCTAACAGTTTTGGAAATCCTCTACATGACCCTTTAGATAAATCGTGATATCGAGGTAAAGCAAGGGGGTGACTTGGTTGCACTAGAGACTTGAAGCCATAAAAACAAACGAAGTCACCAACTTACCAAGAGTAAGGTTAGGAAGAGGAGGTTACTATGGTGGACAAAGCAGAGGTGGATTCTGGGGCTGATGTGTAGGTGGGTCCCTTGGCTGACATGGAGACATATTAGGTTGGTGATTATGATGACGAGGTGGGTCATTGTAATATTCAAATATCAATCCTTGGGGTGGTTCAATCACGGGTACAGGTGGTTTTCAAACCCACTCTTCTTCTTCCAAGACAAAATTCACTCACATGTAATCTGCTGCACTTCTTTTGTATCTCCACATGAGCATATTTAATTGTGATATTATATCCTCTTGCTCAAATCCAACCCAATCTAAATATGACTGCAAAATAGG
>VDFB02293553.1:0-24887 GCA_007258455.2 Sequoia sempervirens
ATATATAATCTAATATATATAATGTATATAAGATTATATATATATATATATATATATAATCTTCAAAATTTGATTTCAATTAATATGCTGTCTCAAAAGGAACCATCCTTCCTATTTCATCAATATGTGACAAATTTGATTAATCTACTACACTTAGTTCCAAAGATTAGTGATGACAACCAATAATTATTTGTTATTTCTAATTTCTTTGTATCTCGAGTAGCATCTATCTTTGGTCCTTGATAATTGCCTCTCCATTAATTGAAAAGGAGAAATGCCATACGTTTGTTTATCCATTTTTAATTTTCTTTGCAGGCTCTGGTGGATGCACCAAAAATGGTGAAGTGCTAGATGAACTTCAAGAGGCTCTCTTTAACTGATATCAAAATTGACATCCCTAAGATACCAAAAAAGAAAGTGTTGATTGAGGCTATGGAGAAAGCAAGTATAAAATTTTAAGCAAAGTATATGGAGGTTGCCATGGATGTTAGCAATTGCATAGAGACTATCCATTGTTATTATTTAACAGAGGTTCAAAAGCGATGAGAGAATAGTTCATGGGAAAGGAAACTAATTGTGCAAAAGCGAAGAGCTGATTAAATGACTTTGATTGGTTTAAAGTCATGCTTGCCAAGATTAAGGTTTGTTTTATTCTTTAAAAAGTTAGTTTTCAAATTTTTTACTTGTTGTTGACATTTCTTTCCACTAATCATTAAGTTGTTTAGAGCTGTGTATGAAATGATTACCTAGACAATAAAATTAATTGATCTCTCTAGAATTGTTTCTGACTGTGTGATGAATCTCTAGAATGACCCTTCTCATTGAAATATTGTACTTTACGCAGAGAGGAGCATTAATCAGGCGCAAACTTTCTAAGTTGAAAAAAGAAAACTCTAGTTGAACCATCATTGGTTTTACCTTTTTGTAGTTGGATGATATTTTTAGCATTTGTGGGTTTCCATGAGGATATGGACAAATGCAGAGTAACTGCTTTATTTTGAGTTTTCAGGGCTAGCTAATCCAAGTTAGTTGTTATATTCCTTTTAGCGTTCTTTGGACATGCATATTAAATCGATAATGCTAATGTGTTTATTAAAGATAACCGAGTTATAGGGATATATTGCAAGAAACTTAGACATTATTAAATGGCAGACATTGATAGAGGCTTATGTTAAGGTCCATGTGATGAAACCCTACACGACTTGATATGATGAAACACTACACGACATGAATATATATATATATATATATATATATATATATATATATATATATATTCAATTTTATAAGAATATATCATTGTCTGCAATCTTATTAGATTGAATATATATATATTCAATCTGATAAGAATATATCATTGTCTGTAAATTGTAATAATTGTATTTGTAGACAATGATATATTCTTATCAGATTGTATATATATATATATAGTTATGCCGTGTATATATATACAATTATGCTATGTAGGTTTTCATCATATCAAGTCGTGTAGGGTTTTGTCACATGAACCTATATATATACAATATGATAAGAATATATCATTGTCTGCAAATATATATATACAATCTGATAAGAACATATCATTGTTTGAAAAGAATATATCATTGTCTGCGAAGCTTCATGTGATGAAACCCTACACAGCTTGATATGATGAAACCCTACACAGCTTGATATGATGAAACCCTACACGTCATTATTATATACATATATATATGTATATACATATATATATGTATATGTATATACATATATATATATATATATATATATATATATATATATATATATATATATATATATATATATAATATAATTGTCTGTAAATTGTAATCTTAAAACTGCTCAATAAATTGAGACAAAAACTATATACCCATTAAATTTCATGATTATAATTTGTAGAGATTCGAAGAGAATCCGACAAAAAATGTATAATTATATATATAGAATTGTCTACAAATTGTAATCCTAAAACCACTCAATAAATTGAGACAAAAACTATATACCCATTAAATTTCATGATTATAATTTGTAGAGATTCGAAGGGAATCTGACAAACACTGTATACCCCTTTAATTTCATGTGCAAAATATAATTACTGAAAAAAAAATGGCTACCCAATTAAGTCAAAGACAACAGATTAACCCATATCCTAAAACCCCTCAATAATTTGGGGCAAAAACTGTAAACCCATTAAATTTCATGATTATACTGGCAAAAATAGTATACCGATTAAATTTCATGATTATACTGTTAAAAAATATGACAATGCTCTGTTTAAATCACATTCTATGTGATTAGTTCATAGTATACTGTAAAAAATAATCATAGCAGTCAAACCCTTGATGCCATAGATAGAATAATTCACGAGGGATCAAATTTTGTTCACATTGTATGTAATGGAAATGATTACAGTCAAACCCTCAACGCCATACAAACAAATGATTGTAAAACACACCAAAATGCACACAAATGCCGTCGACGCCAACAAAAACCCATTATTGAACAAACAATATTGCAGGAGAAAAGACTTGGAGATGTTACTTGGAGCAGATGGGAGCCGATGAAAGTGGCAAAGGTCAGAGGAGGTTGTGACGACAGCGGCAGAAGACCAAACTTGGTGAAAATGATGAAGAAAACTGCAGGAGATGATGAGTATAGGGCTTAGACATGCTCGACAACCCGCGATTAGGTAAACCCATACGCGTGGTTTGTTGAGCGCATATGGGGCACGTGGTTAACATGGTAATGTGGTAGGGTTGAGATTAAAGTGCGCACCTCCTAGCGGACCCACGTGTAAAAATGAGTGGAACCTCATACAAATGCAAGTTGAAATAGGTTTATTGATAATTAGAAATAGACTTTTTAAATTTTTTTTTTGGATTTTTAATAAATGGGTATCGACGAAGTGGTAAAGATGTGGTAGACGAAGAAACACCCTTTTTGAGCACCTTTCGCTTTACAAGTTCGTCAAGATGCGCTTTAAGTACCCACAAGCCAAAAAATTCTTTTTAAGCTAATAACTTGCTTACGAACAAGCCCACAAAAAAAAAGGAAAAAATTGGACCTATTTTCCACTCTCTACGGATGTGCGAAGTTAGCCCTGACGACTATGATACGTTTCCCTAATATCTACCTTATTTTTTCAAAAAGGAAAGAAAAAACAAACGCTGCATGTGAAAGTAAGTGGGTAAAATTATTGTTAGGCACTCGAAAAAAATTGGTAATAAATACGTGCGTCAAGAAACGGCAAAAAGGAAATAACGCGTAAGAGAATTTTAAAATAAAGCAAAAATTACATTTTATATATTTTTATCCTCTCACTGACAGACGTGAAACCTCTTTGGACTTTCCATAAAATATTACGGCTAAATCAACAGCCTGTATTTTGTCTTTCAAAAAACAATTATACAGAGTTAAACATTCTCGGCGCGATCCAAATTTAGCTTGTAAATTACATTATTTGGGGCCTGAAATGGCGGAAAACAATGCTGAATAGTGCCAGATCTGGAGGCATAATTTAAACAGGCGAAAAGGGGCGAAAAAGCACAGATCATTGAATTTGCATGAGATCTGTTGCATAAAAAAACGAGAATTGAATTTGGGGAGGGTACAGGCGAAGTGGCAAACTGGGGATAGAAGAAGGGAGGGGTCGCTTCGTGCGATTCGACGAAGTGCCATCGCCGTCGCATCAGATGGCGGAAGGCATGGGCCTCAGCTCCACGCTTGCCGACATTGATGGGCAGCTCAAGGATCATTTCCGTGCCCTCTCGTATGTGTTCATTTTCTTTCTCTTTCCTGCATTCTGTTGTTTCTGTGTACTAGGGTTTGTTGGTCCTCAGCTTTGTTCAGACTTTATTTTGATGGAATTGAGAGGTTTCGTTCTTTATCATTTGTTTATTCAATTGTTTCAGTGCATTACGTTTTGTTATTTCTTGCCTTTGTTGAATTGTTAGTTTGATTGAAATGTGAGGTGCCATGTCAAGCCCATTGACACGTACACGCACACTCACATTCGCTCTCACGTAGGGCTCTGAGTCTACTGGGGTTTGAGCGTCAATTATTCATTCTATCAAATCATGCCTAGCTGCCTCACTTGTTGACTTCAGAGCATCATGTGATAAGTTGACTGGATTACCAGTTTAGCTTGGATCTCCGTTTGGGGTAAGCCACTGTGTACGGAGGGAAATCTACGTTATTAAAATTACTTGGGGTTTGGATCCTGCTTTGACCATTTTTCCTATTTTTTTGTTTTGATGCCAATTAACAGTTAGCTTGCCGGAATGCTGGGAGCTAGTCTCCGAGAGGCATGAATCCTCACTTTTTTGGTTTCGTTGCTTTGTTTTTGCCACTAAGTCAGGCCTGCCCAACTCGCTTTATTCGATTCTTTCCGCATATAAGGTTTTGCTATTACTATAACTCGGAAAATTTCTGCAATTCCATGAGATTTACCTCTAGTTCATTGGTTAGTTGAACACGGCAGTAGATAAACACAACTACATTTAGTGTATTAGGTTTGTTACCATGATTAAGTTTTTTGAAATTCTCAGTTGCTCTTTGAGATTTGACCTAGACACCATTGGTCAGCTAGTAATTGCAGTAGTAGTAGATGCACAAATACCCAGGCAGAATAGGTGTCTCTCGATTCTGGTTTATTATTATTTTTATTTCATTTATAGTTAGTTTTGATTTTTTGTTAGTTAATTGGCCCCTTTTAAACACAGAGTGAGCATATCTTTGGCTTATGGTTATTTCTGTGCGCTTGGATGTATTTTTTTTGCTTAATTCAGTTATTTCAGTGACCTTGGTTTTCTTATTTGAAATTCTTTGCTTTCTATGCATTGTTTTTGGTTTAAACTGTGAGTTATTTCCTTCAATGTTTTAGATCAAACTCCATAAGCCATCATCGGGAAGTAGAAAGCATTGTTTCTTTGCTTTGTTTAATTTCCTCTTTTATTGATGGGATGGAATCCCTCATGACATTGTCCTTCCCCTACCCTCCCCTCTGCACCTGTGCTTAATGACTCATGAGGGTTATGTGACAAGTTGGCAGAGCCTAATTTTCAATTGGCAACAGTTAACTAGAGTGCCACTGAGCTTGGATGCCCATTTGGCATGTAGTGTGATGGATGGATGGGCAATGAAGCTGGCAAATTTGTCCCATCTTCAAACCTGACTCTGACTATTTTTCACCTTAATTAATGGTTAGTTTGCTGCATTGTGGGGGAGTTGGTCTTTCTGTGGCTTGAACCTTGGCCTTCATGGTGACATCGCTTTGTCTTTGTGACTAAAGAAGGGCTGCTAGAGTTGCTTTGTTTAATTGTTTAGCATGTTATTTTTTTTATTAATATTGTTGTTGTCATTAATTTATGGAATATTTACTGGCTCCATGGGATTTGCCTTCAAGTCCATCAGCTAACTAGCCATGGAAATAGAATGACAGTCCCAGGTTAGGTTAGCAAACCCTCTTGCAGAACGAGTATGCCCCAATGCTGGTTTCTTTATCAAATTTAGTTTTACCTCATTTTGATAGTCTGTTGGTGAAGTGCCTCATTATCAAACATAATGTGAGCATACCTTGGGCTCAAGGATCATTTCCATGCTCTCTCACATGTTTTACTTTTGCTTTTTTCGATTAATTCAGTGCCATAATGCCATTGGGTTTGTTATTTGTTTGGATTTATTCAATCGTGTTTTTATCAAACCAACCACAGTGACCTCCGCTACTTGGTGAGATTCTCAAGATAAGTCAATCAGAGAGCCTTTCAAGATTGGATCTCATTTAGGCAAAGACGTCAATGGATGGAGGGAAATTTTGCTGTCAAAAGTGCCTGGTGCTTGCCCCAGTACTTGACCATTTTTAGACATCAATGAATGGTTGTTCTGTCTGAATGCAACAGAGCTAATCTTGGCAGGGCTTGCACCTTGGCCTTCTTGGTGACAGTGCTCCGTCTCTGCCACTAAACAGGCTTCTTCCAATAGTGTCAGTGCGTTAGGTTTTGTTGCCATACCCGTATTATTATTACAATATAGACATTCTTATTGGTTCCATGAGTTTTGACCTTGTACTCATTGGCTAGCTAGCCACAGCTCCCGACACTACTCTTGAAGTCTTTGGGTAGCATAAGTATTCATGGATTGTGATTTTGTCTTCTTTCATGTTGGTAAATTTGTATCTCTTTAACCATGGTGGGAGTATACCATTGACCATCTATCCTGTCAAATTCCCCTAGGACTTACCAGTGAAGGGGATTTCAACTTGGGAATTTGCTTAAAAAACCCCATAGACTACTTTATCAGAATGGGCATCTATTTTGATATGCCAAACAAAAAATGCCAAATGCAGCATGCTTATTTTAATTATGGAAGTCAATGATGGACCATGGATTTTGTGTAATTATGATCAGCAATACAGGCCATAATGATAATATGCAAAATGGAATTGTTCTTAAATATTATCATTGTTGTTTGGAATGCTCATTGACTCCATGGGATTTTACTTTGAGACCATTGGTTAACCAGCTGTTGAAATAGATTGACACTTCTAGGTAGTAGATTTACAACCCTCCTTGCAGAGTAGGTATTCCGTATTTCCCTAATGCTGTTTTCTTCATAAAGTTTAATCTTTTGGTTTCTTTTAATTTTATGTTAGCAAATTGCCCCTCTTTTAAATATGGAATGAGCTTGTCTTTGGCATAAGGATTATTTTAATGCTCTGTCTCATGCATTTTTCTTCTGCTTTATTCAATTATTTCCATGCCATAGGACTTGCTATTGTTTTTGTATTATTCAATTGATTTTTTATTGATGGAAAACAACCGTAGCGGCCTCCACTACTTTATCACCCAAGGTAGTCTTGAGAGAATTTGACTAGAGAGTCAACCTCGGATATCAATTTGGCATACACTCCAAAAGACAGAGGTACATCTTTGCTGTCAAAGTTACTTGTTGTTTGTATTTCAATTTTGACCATTTCCAGGCCTTAATTAATGTCTGGCTCTCTGATTGTAATGGAGCTAACCTTAGCAGGGTTTGCACCTTGGCTTTCTTGGTCATATCATAGCGTCTTTGCCACTAAGCCAGGTCCACCATACTTACTTAAACCGGTTGTTTCAGTTTAATAGGTTTTGTGGTTGTTCTTGTCATCATCATTAGTGTAATAGGAATTCTTATTGGTTTCATGAGGTTTGACCTTGTACCAATTGGTTACCTAGCCATGGCTGTAGATACACCCGCTTGGGTAAATCTCTCTCATTAACCATGGTGGAATATACAGCTCAACATCTATTCTATCAAATTCACCTAAGACTTGCACATGAAGGGGGGAATTTAAACCTGGGATTTTGCTTATAAAGTCTTATCTATTTAGTTCTTTAGCTCATAACAGTTACCAGCATTACTATTTTACTCATATAGCAATTGCCTGTGACAGTGTTCTGTACTACAATAGCATTTGGACTTTGAGACAATTATTGGTGATCTCCAGGAGTACACATTTGGTTTAAATGCCATGACTGGGGGTTATTATTCCATTAAATTCACCCAGTACTGAGGCTTTTACCTTTGAGGTGTACCACACGCAGAATTATGCATATTACTCAAATTTAACCTACAGACATATCTTTAGGGATTTTAAGTTTAACCTGATCCCTCGTCAACGAAGCGTCACTGGAATCTCACTGTAGCAGCTCCAGTTTCTCATAGGTTTTGAAGAAGCTGGTTGTGAGCCTCCCTCACTGTCTAGGCACAGGAAATAGGCAGGGCTTCTGTGGATGGGGATGCTATTCTAAGAAAGATGGTATGAGGGTAGTTGGAGACAACAAAATATAAAAAAATAAAATTTAAATTTCAGAATTTATTGTTAGTGTTTTATCCATAGCATATAGTTTATTAGGATTACCAATGACCAACCCTCTTTACCATTTTACTATTTTAATCAACTGATAAAAATTCTTTGCACACAAGCATCTTAAACCTTCCTAATTTTTCTCTTCTTGCTAGTACTACCACTTTAGTCAACCCTCTTTACCATTTTACCATTTTAATCAACTGATAAAAATTCTTTGCACACAAGCATCTTAAACCTTCCTAATTTTTCTCTTCTTGCTAGTACTACCATGGATTTTCTTAAGAAAATGATCTGCTACGTAAAAATTATAATATTTATTAATGTTGTTTTTTGGGTTCAAGTCTTGTCAACCAATAATTAGTTTTTGAGGAAAAATCAATTTAATTTATATAACGTATAGAAATGCTAGGAAGTGCCATTTGAAGTCTTCTAACATCCGGAGATGTCCTCATACGTGTCTCTGAGATGGGCACATTTCTGATTCAGGAAACGATTAATATGGGTCAGAGTATGAGTCTCCGTGTAGCTATGGGATTCCACAATCTGATTCACCTGTCTATAAAATAAAATTTGCTTTTTTGTTTCAAAAGATATGTGAATTGAGAATGTTCTTTATATGGCCCTAATGTCCGGCATTCCTTTACAGAAATGGATTTCAGAAACTGGACAAAATTAAAGATCCAAACAGGCAGAGCAAGCAGCTTGAAGAGCTTACTGGAAAAATGCGTGAATGCAAAAGGTGGGTGCTTTTTTTGTAGCTTTGTTTATCTTACAATGTATATTACAATTTAGTTTTAGAGATCGAAGAAATTTAGAAAATACATGTGCAGATGGTACAACAGGGAAATAGTTCACATGATTTGATTTGAACTGTTCTGGGAGGGGCCTGGCTTTTTGTGGTCAAGATCAGAGTGTCTCAATATTGCAAACAGAAAAATCCAGGATATTGTCTATTTTAGTTTGTTTTGTTATGTATTCATCAAGTATAGTTTCACCATTTTCTGTTTCAATCCAATTTATATAATGCTTTCCACTTTTAGTCCATCTTACTTATTTTGAAACATTTTACAATTTCTTCTCTCAGGCTAATTAAAGAATTTGATCGAGAATTCAAGGAAGAAGAGAGTAGAAATCCGCCTGAGGTCAATAGGCAACTAAATGAGAAAAAGCAATCAATGGTAAACAACCTGTATCCTTTATCTTGGCCTGGTAAATTGTGAAAGATAAGGCTTTTGACCTTTGTTTGCACTTTTGTCATCTGTTGCCTTACAATTTTATATTTTTGATGCAGATCAAAGAACTGAACTCTTATGTTGCCTTGCGGAAGACGTAAGTGTGTAATTAGTCTAATTCTTCTGAATGTTTTATTTGTCCAGGAAGCAAAAACTCACTTCTTATTTTATATGAATATAATAGGTACTATCTGGCCTCAGACATCCATGCAAATGTAAAAGTCTGGTTTTGGACAAAGGCTTCCTGGAAAGTAGAAGAGAATAAGCAACTTAAGTACCTTAGTTTTCAGTAATTTGAGCTTGACCTCATTAATTAACCAGGTTCTGGACATGTGAGAAAGTTTCTGAAGAGGGTTCACCTTGATTCCCGGAGGTTGGTCTGAATAGTCTTCAGATTATAAAAGTTTCCTCTTTTGTTGTGTCCACTTATGCTGATTGAGTAAAGGATCATTTATAAGAATTTTGCCAGATACCTCGAACCGATATTGTTAATACTGATAACATTGAAATGGTCTCTTTCCAAGTTTGGGATTTGCTTTCTTATCTGTTCATGTTGCTAATTCAACCACCAGGAATAACCTGATTGGTCCAGCTTTAAGAATTTCCTTCAAATTTTGTAGTAATGTATTCTGCTTTCTTTTTTAAATCCAGTACCTAAAGAGTGTTGAATTTAAAGGCCTGAATTATGCATTTTGTTCTGATTCTCAATTCTAACTGGTTCCTTGGAAGTTTTTTCCTTTGCCCAACCAATGACTTTTTTGAATGATCATTTCCATCAGGTTTTGTTCTAGAGATGCTACCTTTCTTTCTTCCCTTGCCTTTAGCCGGTTTCTTTGTATTCTGTTCTGCCATTTGATACACTGGGCAAGAATGTCCAAATGTCTTACTGAAAGCAGAATCTCCATTTGAAGGGAACATTTTCAGAATTCACCTGATGCTCCCATTTGCAATCCATTGACTGGTGCTGGTAGTAATTTCCACAAATAAGGTCCACATAGATCCATGCATTGCATAACTTTATTTTGTCCTGAGTTAGGTATGATGTCATAGTGATCAGAATCTAAGGATCCTCAATTTGCTCATATAGGCTGCTTAATGCCAAAATCACAAAGGAAGCTTTTCCTAAATCTGTTTTGTAGTAAATGCACCTTAAAGGGTTGAATTCATTGACAAAATTTTTCACATCTATATAAAAAAGTGCCTTTCATTAATCAATGTCTGTTCTTATAATCCAATCTTGATCTTCATTATTTTTGAATGTGTTGCATTACTTAGATGATCCAAATCTTCACTTCCAAACCATCACAACTCAGAACTCTCACTACGTACTTCTGCACCAAGAAGGATTATCCTATGTTTCTCCGGTATGCATCCCCAGCATTTTTTTGACACATCCTAGTGCCAATGATGTGGGGATGTCTCAGAAGTGCCCCCTGCTGTCTCCGATCAAAATATTTTTGGGCTTGATGTCCTGGAAACACAGAAATGTCTGGCCATCCCCAAGATGGTTGGGGATGTCAGTGATGTCTGCTAATGTCGCCAATATGGTTGGGAATGTGCCGTACTCATGCAGTTTTTATTGTTCTTTTGTGTCCTCCCACACCACTCTTGGCCCAAAATGAGAGATTCTATCTGCAAAACAACAGATTTTCAAGTTCCTTTATGGTGTCGGATAGTCACATGTTGTTAGGGTTGACTTTGCAAGATTTGAAAACAGTTTTCAGCCATTTCAGTTGACAAAATAGCAGGATTTTCAAGATAAAGTCAGGCAAAATAATATCTAGGATTTCAAGCTCCATTTCTACCTCTCAAGGTGGTGTTTTAGTCCCAAGATCTTGCTTTTCTGTCACAGAAAACAACATATTTTAGTTGCTTTTGCAGTCAGAAAATTGCAGTTGTGCATATAATAGCAGAGATTTCAGCCTTATTGAGGCTGCCTCCTTTCTGGTTTCAATATAAAGTTAGGAACTTGTCACTTGTGTCAACCACTACAATCCTGAGACAAGGGGGATAGGCTCATTGATTGCACAAGTTCTTTGCAAGCTTAGTGATAGCAGCATATTTTCTATATTTTTGTCATTTTGTAGTTAGAACTTGCAGCCTTTGGGCATTTTGTTGTAAATGTTATGTTTTAAGGATCTATAATATATATGATAAATACCTTATCAATGTTATGATATGAATATTTGAAATTTCCCTTTTTTTAAAAGCTATCCCCTGCCATCCCCTAAAATGGCCTCTATGAACTCTGTCCCTGAAATGCATCCCCCTGTCTCCTACCGTCCTTGTCTTACAAACTTGGTGGAACATAGCAATTCTGTTCTATGTTACATGGGGATGCGTTCTCAGCCCTCAAACACCTGTCCCCTTCCCCAATGGTGTTTTGGGTACAGTGGGATGGTAGGGGACGCCCATAATCTTTAGAAATCTGAAATGTTTCAAAATATGTTTCAGGAACAGGAAACATGTCTGTTTGGCTGTCCCCAAGGCAGACAGGGATGTTTGAGATGCCCCTTGACCATCCTGGGGACAACCAGATGTCCTTGATGGCAAGGCAACTTTTTATAATGTATTTAAAAGAAAATGCTTCATGACACTAAAAAAATACTGTTTTAAAATTCCTTCATGTATCTGAAGAACTTATATAACTGTTAGACTGTTATATAACTGTTTTTAAAGTCCTTCACGACATTAAAAGAATAGTGTTAACCATATATAACTACATCATTAGACATAAATCTGAATCATGATATATTTATTGCTTTTATACTACTGTTGCTGCCGTCATGATTAATATTTTTGCTGTTATACTGCTGTCATGATTAATTTTATTGCTGTTACACTTCTGTCACTGTCTTAATTTTGATGTCATGTTGATGTTACTCAATATTACTTAAGCTTACAGAAATTAGACTCTCTCTCTCTCTCTCTCTATATATATATATATGTATACACACTGCCATACCCCTGCTGTCCCCGAAAAATGGCTTCTAGACTGTCGTCCCCAAAATGTGTCCCCTACTGTTCTGCTGTCCCTGTCCCTGAAATGCCATGGAACATAGATTATCCTGGATTCCTATTGCTGGAAAATACCCTTGTTCACAGGGTAGGGCAGTGGTTGTTCTTTCTCCTTCATTTGTAAAATATTCTTGGTTTGTCAGTAAAAGGAGGGTAGGGGACTGTGCTCCCCATTCCTCCTTCATAGCATGTCTGTATAATGAAGAGCTCAGAAAGCTTGCAAACTGGTCCATCATCTGCCAGAGAAGCAAAACTGTCGTGCAGTACAAAGCCTTGACCAAAGGAATAACCAGATTCTTTAGAGCTGTGAGACAAAAAAACACCGCAGTATATACTAGAGAAACATATTTGTGAATAAAATAGATTATTTTCATTAGCAAATGCAAAACGAGTAGCCCTGAGTTTGAATTTTTTTTTTGTAGCCGTACCATCTTCATATGTTTAGTCATAGTTTTCTCTATTGTGAAGTATATATTTTTATATCAATATGTGCACCATTTGGTTTGTCTTTGCACTTGAAATTTTCATGCAATGATACTGTAGGTTAATCATCAACTACAAGCTTCCGAGCCTTTATATGATTTGGATCTGGTGGCATTAGATTTTTGGAGAGGCTTTCTTAAAATGATTTTTTTGGGTTATAGTGTCCTTTCATTGCACAAGCTCAATTTTCAATCATTCTGTAATTCTGTATTGCTTACGAGGGATGCAAAGAATGATTGGTTTGGCAGTATTTATTTGGTGAGCTTGATTTCATTTTGAACCCTGTTAGATAGGAACTTTTCTAATTGGCTAGTCCATGTTTGAAGTGCAACAAAGGGGAAAAAATAGTCAGTTGAATGTTGTCAATCATAACGAATGATTATGTGGCTCTGGTAAATATTCTATTGTGCCACAAATGCTATTTCTGTAGAAAGGAGTTGACAAAATTTTGGATAAAGGTCCTTATCACTAAACAGGGAGTATACTCCCCATGCTTGTTCACCAATTACAGAGTTTTGCTCTTTCTTCTTCACAAAACCTCTGAACACATGTTAACTGCTTCCAATGGCCATACAAATGACATGTTACATGCATATCAGGGAAACAACTTGAAAACATCATAAACAACATAAAACAGACATTAAACACCACACAAATAAGTAAACACATGAGATTTAACTTGGAGAAAACCTTCAATGGGAAAACTTCAGCAAAAGTGAGACATGTGCTCCCCAAATCACTGTGTAATGGATTATTACAGATGTACACAATGCCACAATGGTGAATTTGAGTTTGCTCAAGGTTCTAGCAGCTCCAAAACACCTGCAAGCCCATCACCATGAAAACTTGTTACAGTCAAAAGATGGAGCAAAACCACAGTTACAATGAGAACTACTCTTCATTGACTAACAAGCTATGACCTTCCTTAAGCCTTCTAACCATGAAATATGGAAGATCAAGCATCCAATAAGTGAATCCAATTGACAAATCCTTTTCATTCCACATATTGTCGAATCTGTGATGTTTTTGCCTATTGCACTAGGTCATGGTTGCATATTTGCTATGTATTCTGTCGTTTGCTGCTATATAGGTAGTGTTTGCCACAGTATGTGATCACTACCTGAAACAAGTGGTGCATTCACCACAATAACTTGTGTACTCATTTAGAAGGTCTGCAACTCATCTTTGATACTTCCTGAGATACTCTAGATCACCTCAGTCAATCCTCTGACATCATCGCTCCCTTTTATTGCTCTGTACCACATAATTTTGTGATGAACTCAGACACCCAACCATTCACGAACCTAGAATGCCATGATGCCAATGGTCGAGTACACTCTGACCTGATTTTTCAGATCATACCTTTCCTTCAGGGAGGTTTTTGGTCCCCAAAAGCTTATTGGGACTGAAGATGAGGAACTCCTGTCCTTTTGCTTCCATTAGGACTCTTCTTGGCAATGGTAAACCAAAGCCAACTTGTCCTTCACACAAGGATGAAACAACGTTACAACTCTGATACAACCAGGCCTCTTGACTGATCCACTCTAAACATCAAGATAGCTGAAGGGAAAACCACCATCCACCTTTGAAGGATTCAAACTAACCTCATGCTCCTCGTCTTTCTCAAAATGTTCTTGCATACTTCCAATAGATAACCCTGCACACTGTTGCATTTGCCGTGCCTTTTCTTGCTGCACCCTATGTATATATAATATGAGGTTTGTCTTCACCTCCAACAATAGCCCTTATGAGTAATTGTGGTTCCTCCAACATTGGGGAAACTATGCTAACATTTGCACTGATTAGTTTCTCCATCTTGGAGTACCAGCAAGTGTAATATTAGGCCTTCCCTTATAGAAGTTCACAATAAGCTCTTTCCCATTCAAGTGGAGTCTATACTGATTCTTTCACCTATAATAGATTGCATCTCATGTAAATTAAGGACTCCCAAGAATTGGATCACTTACACCTAAGGGAACAACATCAAACATTACCTCATCTTTCAACTCTAGGTTAAGATCAAATTTACGTCCATACAAAAAACATATAAAAATCTTATACACATATACATTTGCAGCCTGCAAACAGGAATTATGTTTAGACAACCACACAACATGCATATTATAAACAACATGAACATAAAAATTAAAAATACTACTTCAATGTGAATTTGTCAAATAACAAATGTGAATTCATCCGCCATGACCACTTTGAAACCTTCAAAATTTTCTGTTTCTAATCTCATTCTTGTCACAAGACATTCATCGATGAAGTTGTGAGTGGCACCACTATCCACTAGGACAGTCACTTTTTGTCCTTTTAGAACACTACGAATTCTAAAAGGGTGGTATTTGGCTACTCCTGAAAGTGTGGCTAATGTACCACTTGCATTTTCTTCGTCCTCTTGTTTCCTTTTCTTCTTTTGGGTTTCATATTCTTCTTCACTTATCCCCTCATCCGATATTGCTTCTAAGTTGAGTGCTTTTCCTCTCCTTGTGTACTTATGTCCTGGCTCCCATTTTTCTTTACAATCAAAACATAATCCCTTTCTTCGGAGGTTTGACCTTTCTTCCCATGTTGTGTGTGATTGAGAAGGTAATGACTTTTGTTGCCAGTTTCCTTTGTAAGGGGGTTGGTTTTGTGATCTTGAAGGTATGTTCTTGGATTGGCTCTTTTCCTTTGTTGATGTGGTTTCTAACCTTAGGGCCTTTTGAATTGCATCTTGAAGAGATGTGGGGTCAAAAGCACTTACTAAACCACGAATTGACTCTGATAGTCCTTCAGTAAATAGGTAAGTTCGTCTTTTCTTCGTAATTCCAGGTATGACTGAGACCGTTTGAAATTCAGTTATATAGTCTTCTACGAATCCTTGTTTTAATTGTGTTAGTTCTTTAAAGTGTCTTTTAGGGTGTTTTTGGTCAAATCGGTCCATAAGCTTTTGTGTGAATTCATCATAGGTTGTTATACTGTGGTGCCCTTGAGTAATCAAACGATGGTGCCACCAATCGTGTGCAACCCCTTCCCAAATTTGATGGCATCTTCTTCCAACATGGGACTGAGAGATAGATATGTATCCAATATTTTTGGATCCCTGAATGGTCGGTGACCTTTCCTGACCCATCAAAGTTGGGTAGAGTCATTTTACCCACCTTTTGATGTAAATTTTTATTAGGTTGACCCCTTCCTCTTCTAAGGTTACTTCTTGTTCCAACCACACAATACTCTTGAAATGGAATATTCCTCCTTATTTCAAGGTCTAAGTCTTGAGTATGCTTGTGCATACTCGTCTAAGTTATTGTTTGGTGTATTGATTTCTTCTTCTCTTGATGGTCCCTCTCTAGGTAAGAAGGATGGTTTGGTTACCCTAGGTGTTGACCTTAGTGGAGCTCTATTGTCATTTTTTGAATGGCTAGAACTAGCATCCCTTAGATTAGTTTGGTTGGGTCTAAGAGCATTAATTGAGTTGTTCATATTTTGAAGGGTTTGTAGGAGTAATTGTGTTGTCTTCTCATTTTGCTCCATGAAATCCCTCAACTCATTTACCAATTGCTCACCCACTTTATTACTTTGAATAGAGTGGTTACTAGCTGCAAGTTGTCTTCTTTCCCTTTCCAAAGCTCTTTGAGCCCTTTGGCTTAGTTGAATCAACTATCATTTGTCCAGCAGGCCAGCAGGAACAATGCTCTGATACCCATTTGCAATGTCCCTTTTGGGATATTCCTAAATTTTGCCCTAAAACCACAATTCCAATTAAAATAAGAAATGTAATACATTTAAGAGTATAAATTTACCAATTGAAATGCCCTTTATAAGATAAATCTTGGTTTAGGTCCTGCACACAATATTTCACTAGGAATTGACATTAAATCATAAGCTATATATATATATAATACTAATCATTAGTAAACATCATGATATCCATTTACATTAGTCACATCAAAATCTAATCAAGGCATTACCTATTCCAATGTAGATTCCCATAACAATCTTATTTGAAATTCATTGAAATGCTTGCAAATTGCAGTCTCAAGGTTGGTTGCCTTTGTACTACAAGAGCATGGAAGGTGGGTCGCCCTTCCATCCCTTAGTCCACCTTGGAGGCTGGTTGTCCTCCTTGATCAAGCTCAAGGGCATGGAGGGCCAGTCTTGCATTCCATCTTGGGGTGGTGTACTTGATAAGAGCATGAAGGCTGGTCTTCCTTCACCTCTCGTGAACCTGGAAGGTTGATCGGCCTCCCTGTTTGCAATCCAATTCTCTAAATTCAAAATAGATTATTATATGAATCCCTTATCACATATAATAAAGAGAAACATGTAGATTATTCACAAATATCATTAATTTCCTGGAAGTACTGCTATTGCATGATCTCACACACACACACACACACACACATAGTTATTTCTAATTATATTTAACTCGCTTCCCAATAATATTCTTGCTAATAATATTTAATCCAACAGATCTCTTGTTCTGATTTCTAATTCTCTTCTATTTATTTTCCAATCTGCTTGCTTGATCCCATTGATTTCCTTCTCCACTCATTTGTTCTCTCTTTTTATATCTTTCTTTTTGGAAGGAGTCATGCCTCTTCATAAAACTCCTTACCCTTGGCAAGAGTTACACCCTTTCAAAGCTGGGCGCTGCCTTAATTAATCTTAGTTGGCCCCTCCTTCATATCTAAATAATCTGAGTCAGCCTCCTGTTGGTAGTAAATTTCATATATTCTGAGTTGGTCTCCTGTTGGTAATAAATTTCCGATATTCTGAGTCGGGCCCTTTGCAGAAGCTATTATTATTATTATTTGTTTTATTTATTTATCTGCATTTCAGCACCTAGGTTATTTTCATAATTTAGTACTGCAATTTGTACATGGCAGGGGCATGACAACAAACTATATTGTAATTGAAATTTTATCAACTGTAACCATCTAGTTATTTATGCACTATGAAGTATGCTTTGTGCAATGCAATGTAATCAGTGATATGAACATTAACAACAAAATCCTATTTTCTACAATTCATGGGTTAAAACTCTATATTTTATTTGCCCTCTATATCTCTATTCTATGGAAACGCCCTTAAATTTAAAAAAAAAAGGTCTATATTTTTACAATTTTTTACTTTTTATTTTTTATTTTTATAAATCCAATTTTTTCCTGATTTTTTCAAAAAATCTTATACTTTTGGTTTGCCGATTTTTTCCCCAAACGATTTGCTGCTATGGTTTAGATACACTAACAGAGGTTGGTCTGTCCTTGAACTGCTTGGCAACTATCAAAACAATTGTCTTTTTATCTTTAACTGATTGAAGTCATCAACATTTATATGCTAAGTTACCAGTACGTTTTTGGGTTTGGGTTCGGGTACGAGATTCCGGTACGTGGATTTGGTCAAATTTTTTTTTGGGGTTTGGGTATGTTAATACAAAAACATATACAAATCAGACATATACACATATCTGCAGCAGTTATTAAGTTCAGAATACACCACCATCTAATAGTCAAATAACATAGCAAAAATACACCACCACTTTCATAGTCAAATATTAAAATATTAGTGATACTTGAATGTCATGATATAAAATTATAAATTAAAGTTCAAACATAAAAATGTCAAGTGTTTACAATCAGCCACTATTGATCATTGATCAATCTGAATCATATGGGTCATCAAAAAAAGCATCATCAACATCATTAGATGTTACATTTTGTGTAGAACCACAAACAACATCAGTGGCACTCGCACAAGCACTCCCACTAGCACGGACACTACCACTCTCACGCTTATTAGCTGCCTGAGCCTTAGGTTAATAATCATCATCAATATCAAGTGCAGCTAAGTGACTTGTGGAAGCATCCAAGTCAAGACGCTCTGGCTCAATATCCCACCTCCTTGAGTCTCCTTCTTTGTAGGAACTTTGTTTTTGTGTAAGTAGGCGCAAGTTTGAATGCACATACACCAAGTCCTGTGCCTTTTTTGAATGCAGCCTATTGCGCTTTAGTGATTGGATGAAGGAGTATGTGCTCTAGTTCCTCTCAGAATAAGATGAACTAGCAACCTATTAAGACCAAATTAAATAGTTAAGAGTTTGACTATAAATTTAAATTTAAAAGGTAAAGAGTTTGACTATAAAACTTACTTGGGATAAAATTTTTATTGCAAGAGGTTGGAGGTGCATGTATTCTTGGCCATGGAAGTATCACCAACTATGAGCATCCACCCCGAACTTGTCTCAAAGAGCATCAAGACCACAACCACTAGAGCATGCAAAACCCATGAACTTAGCCCTCACTCAATCATGTTGGTCACGATCAGTGAAGAGCCTACGAAGTGCTGCCTTGTACCCTTGAGCCACTTCAACATCTCTATATGGAGCAACTCTTGATGAAATGGCATGTATCTCAACACTATAATATTTGGGACTCAATGCAAAAGCGAGAAGATGCAACAGAGTGGTCATTTTGTTCCATCTATTTACAATGATTTCATGTAGCTCTTTGAAGATCTTTTCTTTAGGATCTTCCTCTTTTGCATTGATGATGGTTTTCATCTTCTCAATCATTGAGTCGATACCATCATGTACTTTGCCCAAACAAGGTCTATCCATGTCAGTGCAACAGATCATGCTTAAATATGGGCTAAGTGAAACTGACAAGATACTCAACACGATCCCACCAACCATCATCTAGGATCCTTTGCTTAACCCTATTTTCCCTTTCAGTGCTAGATTGCCTCCATGCAAACCAATTGGGGCTGATGACCATATTACAGAGTGCCTCACAAACCTTCATAAGTCGTCTCAACACAATTGAGTTGGAGGAAAAACGGGTCTCAGCAACCCGATTCAAAATCAAAATAAAAATAAAAATATAATTTAAATTTATAAAATCAAAATTTAAAATTAAACAAAATTAAAAATATTGAGAATTTCAGTTAACTTACCTTCAACAACTCCAATTTTGAGAATTGTCTAAAGATGCCTTGTGTCATATGGTGGTTTGTGACAAACATTTGGATGTCTTCGGCCTCAGCATACACCTGTTTGATCCACTCAATTTTGGTTCCAATTTTTTGTAGCATTAGATTGAGGGAGTGGACAACACAAGGTGTCCAAAAAATGTGTGGATACTTCTCCTCAACCAATAACCCAACAACCCTACAATTTTTGGCATTGTCAATTACAACTTGCACAACATTTTGATGGCCCACTTCTTCAATAGCTTGACAAAGGATGTTAGCAATAAATGGACCATCCTTCACCTGTCCTTCACAATCCACTACTCTCGAAAACATTGCCCCTTTAGGGGACACGGCAATAACATTGATCAATGGGCGATTTTTTGCATCTTTCCATCCATCAGAAACGATGGTCACCCCTGTTTCAATCCATGAATCCCTTATGGGCTTCAAAGAGTTTGCTACATGTTTCACCTCTTTCTCCAATAAGGTGCAATGCACCTTCTCAAAACCTGGGCCCTTATACCCCTTTGGAGCCTCATTAATAGATTTCACCATTTTTTGCCAATATGGTGAACGAACAACATTGAATGCCAATCCATTGGCATAGACACATCTTGCTATGTCTTGAGCAGCAATCTCTCTTGCCTCATTATGAAATGAAGCTTCCAATGGTCCCTTAGATCTTTTATTTGAAGAGGGCACAATTTGCTCTTGAGGGATGGACATAAATGGATGGCTATTTGTAGGTGGAAAATGAGAAGGTAGTGTAGGGGGCTTCATCAATCGAGATCCTTTCTTCAAAGGATGGCTTGTTTTAAGATTGGTTGCTTTTTCTTGCTCAACAATATATCCCCACACTATATGATCTTGAAGGCCTTTGCCATCTTCACCTGGACAAGCTTTGATGCCTAGTTTAGGGATCTTACACAAGTGCCCTTTCACTTTCGTTATATATTCATATTGAACATAGCAATGACTACAAATCAAGCTTCTCTCCACCACGGAACTTGTTAGACCATTTCACCTATTTCCAAGGGGAGGTTTGTTGTTTGAAATACTGAATTATTTGAGCACGAGGTTAAAGTGGTTGCCATTTGTAATACAGGTACAACACGACTGAAATAATTTTGGTATTGAGCTAAGGAGCTTAATTAATTTAAAGCTGAAAAAATTGAATGTGTTATAGACACTTACAAGAATGAAAACAAAACAAAAACTTAAAAACAAAACAAAATAGTTCATTTGTTGTAAAAAAAAAATCAAAAAACTTCAAAAAAATCTACCTCTTTTGAAGAAATCTTGCTCTACGATCTTCTTGGCAACGAATAGACACTTGAAAGTGCTTAGGAATAGCACAACAATCAACTTTGAACAATCTACGATCAGCCTTCAAGTCTATTCAAACTTGTGCAAGCAAGAGAGAAAGTTCAGCAATGGAGGCAAAAAAACTTGTTTTTCATTCACAAATTGTTAAATGAGAGTGTTTTTACCAATTTGATGTGTTTGGAGGCAAAGATTAGGGTTGGAGTTAGTATTTTATTATTTAGAAGTCAACTTTAAGTCAAAATAATAATTAAAAAATGTCAAAAAGTGACTTTTTCTGTGGCCTGGGCGTTGGAACGAAGAAATTCGGCTCGGGTTTGTTTCGGGTACAAATTTTCGTACCTTGGGTGTTTCCATAGATTGCATATTAACATTATTTAGTAATTATTGTTAATGCTCAAGTTGCTTGTGAGTGTTTATGCGCGCCTTATTCTTGTGACTCATCATTCATATTTGTCATCATCTTTGTTTTTTTCTTGTTTTGGTTTTTGCGTCCACGGCCCGGATTACGTAATGTCATTGTTGTTAGAATTATCTCTTTGTAATGTCTTTGGAGACGTTCTTGTTTTCAACTCTTTATTTACCTTTTGTTTTGTAATTTGCCAGCTTCAATAAAATCTTGTTTTTGTTTATGACTCATAAATTTTAAGATATTATCGGAGACTTAGGGTTGATGGGACTACTTCTTCATGGGTGGTATTAACTTCTCCAGCCTTGAATGAAGTTTATTATCTCTTCTTTATCCTTACCAAAATAAACAAAATTTCATTATTTCTTCCTAGCCGTAATTCCCTGAGTGCTTCCGTCAGCAATGATGTTCTCTGCTGGGCTCTGGTACTTCATGATCACTTCAGTTTATTGAAACTCTCTTTGCGTTCTTCCCGGTTTGGGTATAAGACTGTTAATTCGTGTAGTCACGTCCTCCATCAGTATATTTTATGCTCATTATGGATTTAAAGTTTGAGATTTTTCACGTGTCTCTTCAGAAAAATTTCTAGTCGAGATTTTCTTCTTCGTCATTGTGCTTAGTCACTTCTCAGAGCCCAGCTCCAGATTTTCTGGTCAAAATTTTTCAGGACTATGGAGATTTTCTTTACCTACTAGTTTGCTCGAGATTTTTTGTGGAGACGTATTTGTGATTTGGTTGTCGTGTTTGTGGAGACGTATTTTCTTTGACTATTGAATGGTCGGGTGTTTTGGCATACATGTGTGCAAAGACAACCTTTATTCTACGGGTCTTGTGATATCTGAAGGCATCGAGAGAGTTTGTCTTTTCTCTTTTTGCTGTGTGTGTGGCTTTGGAGAACACATCATTCCTTTGCTTGGGCGTTTTTCGGGTCCTGAAGATTTCATTCATATCAGTTGCTGCCTCGAGATTCGTGCCTGGTGATTTTTTGATGGCAGCTTGGGGGTTATTGTTTATGGACCCAGTTTGACAAATTTTCTAGGAAAATAAAAAATTTGAAGAGTTCTTGAAATTTTGGTGTCTTTCAAAAGTTTTTTGGAGTTTTCTTATTTTCAGAGTTTTTGAGGATTTTTCTAAAAAATCTTACAGCTTTTTGAGCCTCTTTTTCAGATGATTTTTGAGAAATTGGGTGTTGTGTCAGCTGATTGTCTAGTGTTTTGCCAGCTGATCACAAAGTTACCTCGTTTTTCGTGCTTTGGAAAACGGGAGGGATGGCAACTTTGTCCAATGTTATGTTGGAAGGTTCGCAAAGGTTCAATGGAAAGAATTAAAACATGTGGAAGCAGAGGATGCTTACCATCTTTGAGTACCGATGTTTGGATGCGCTTGTTCTAGGTACAAAAGTTTGTCCCACTACTGTTGGGAAGGATCAGGACAAGTATGATGGAGGTAATAGGGAGGCAGTCATGCTTAAATTATCTATCACCGATGAGATGTTACTAGAAATACCATTTGGTAAATCTGCTGCGGAGATCTGGAAGCATTTGAAAGATCTTCATGAGACCTTAGACAAGGGAAGGGCTTTCTTTATGAAGAATATGCTTTTTTCTATCATGATGGATGACCAAGTGTCTTAGCAAGAGCACTTGATGAAAATAAAAAATATTCACGATCAACTGGAGGCCATTGGTCGTACGATGGAAGAGGAGGATATGGTAGTGATCACTTTGAAGAGTTTGCCACGTTCCTACGAGCACTTCATCGAAACGCTCAACATTACATCCACCAATGTTGACTTGAAGTTTGATGAACTGTGCAACAAGCTTTTGCAGCAGGATAGGTGGAGGAAGCAGTTTGGAAGTAGCAGTGAGTCTCCTAGTGCTGAACAAGCATTTACTTCCAAGGACATTGGCAAAGGCAAGTCCACTCAGTAGAAAGGACGAGATGATTCAGAGGAGAGCTCCAAGAAGAAGTCTATTACTTGCCATTACTGTGGGAAGATTGGTCATATACAGAGGTATTGCAGAAAATGGTTGGCTGATGAGAAGTCCAACCAGGAAGCGTCTCAATAAAGTGCTCTAGTGGCAGAGCAAACTGAGCAGGAGTCTACATACTATGTATTTTGATGACCAACACAATTTGGATAGACTTAGTTTTTGTTTGTACGTTGAGCATTAAGGGAGGGTATTAACATTATTTAGTAATTATTGTTCATGCTCAATTGTAGTGTTTGTAACGCCTTGTTGCTAACGACTATGTCATTCATAACTGTCGTCATTTTTGTTTTCTTGTTTTGGTTCTGTAACGTCCCTGACTAGGGATTCTGTAACGTCTTTGACCATTATCGCCCTAACATCTTTGTAATGTCTTTGACTAGGAAGTTACTTGTTTTGGCTTCTTTTTATTTGTCTTTAGTTGTGTAATTTGTATCGCTTCAATAAAATCTTGTTTTGTTTTAGCTCAGCAAATTTTAACAACATTGCATTTTGTACCTTGGGCGTTTCCACAGTCGGATTTTCGTTCCTTGCTCGTATATGAACCGTACCAGTATCGTACCCCGTACCAGAACCGTACCCATATCGTACCAGAGGCCTCCTAGCCACGTACCGGTAACTTAGCTTATATGTAATGTTATATGCAATAACTACAAATTACGAAGATGACACTTATATATAGTGTTATATGCTCTTACTACAAATTACAAAGACAACGACAATTATCTTAATCTCACAATAGAACTTCATAGCTTTTTGTTAGATTATTGGTTCTATATGCTCTATGGAATGACCATCTAAGTTATATATTCCTCACTTTTTCTTAGATGCCATTGTCAATCTGCATATCATTGCAAACTAATTTTTCTGAGGACTTTCATTGAACTTGCTAGATACTATTTTAACAGGGTTTTTAATGTTAAAGGGGTGATAAAATGCTTACAATCATTAGTATGCTTCTGAATGAAATAAGGATGTAAAAATAACAAATTGTTAACAGCTAAAATATATAAATTGGCTGTGAGAATCAATCTTACTCACTTCCCATTATTTATGTTTCATATTGAATTTTGTTATTTTATCATGATAGTTCAAAGGTGCATGTGATATCATACTTATGAATTGTAAGATATCTTCTTAGTAGAAAATCCTGAGATATTTTGTTTTTTTTATGCATCATTTATATCGTAACATGAAAAAGAAGACGTAAAATAAAATGTCCTCAAGATCTGTAAGGATTTAAGCATGGGATGAGGCAAGTTTTTCATGCAAAGGTACATTGTAGATTATGATTAGACCCTCACTTGATGGCTGAAACTGAAGATTCATCTTGCTCTTTATTTTGATCAGAATGCATGATAGTTAAAGCTTCTGTATGTTATTTTCATTTGTTAACTCTAATTGAGATATGCAGGTATGCAAATACTGTTGGAAACAAGAGAGTAGACCTTTTTGAAGGTGGAACTGGTGGTGGCGAGGCCTTTGCAGAAGAAAATGTCATAGCAGCATCAAGTAAGAAATTTGCTTTTTTACCCTTGCATCTTTCATACTCTTTCAATTAACCTTGTGATGAAAATTATCGGCATGGGTCCTTGTCAATATAATATGAGAACAAAATGGGGCTC